>JAVIAB010000092.1:46978022-47225522 GCA_032433765.1 Megaustenia siamemsis | reverse complement strand
GTACAACCTGTGGCTGCCCTGCTGCCTTGCAGGTAAGCTCGGGAAAGTAAAAGGTTAAGGGTGGGTACCCCGAAGTAAAACAACCCCACTGCCTTGTGGGTGAGACTTTTTAGTCAAAGGCTAGCGGAGCCAACCATAAACAAATCGACGGAAGGCAACAGAAAACCACCGTCGTAACTTATTTGTACAATCATGAATCGCCCCACAAATTCTTAAATGTTATGTAAAGCCAGTCTTAACATATGGATGTGAATCATGGACAATAGGTCAAGAGACAACAGGAAAATCACTGCAGTCTGCAGAAATGTGGTTTTACAGAAGATTGTTGAGAATACCATGGACAGCTAAGAAGAGTAATGAAAATGTTCTGAAAGAGGTCAAAGCAAAAAGAGAGCTAATTTCCAATATTAGGAAGAAACAATCATCATTTTTTGGCCATGTAATGAAAAGAGAACTGGAGTATATTGTAACAACTGGAAAAATTGAGGGTCGAAGAGAGAGAGGGAAGCAAAGAGAAAAAATAACAGACAGCTTAAGAGAATGGCTTGGCAGAAGGTCAACAACAGAAATGATAAATATCTGTCGAGATCGAAATCTGTGGAGAGACATGATCACCTACGCCAGCAGGCCCGGTACTTGATGATGAAGATGATAATCTCTGAAATGTCTGAATATAATTGTGTAGTGTTTGAATTTTATTATGTAACATCTTAAAGTAGTTTGTATTGTTTGGATGTAACTGTGTATTGTCTGAATGCAATTGTCTAATGTCTGTATGTAACTATATAAAGTCTGTGTAAAGGAAAGTAAGTAGCATATCCTTTATAGCACGTTGCTATTATCCCATCATATCTTGGCTGTAGATCTGTAATGTCTGAATATAACTCTGTAATGTGTTAATTAACTACATAATGCCGGAATGTAACTTTGTGATGTGTTAATTAACTACATAATGCCGGAATGTAACTTTGTGATGTGTTAATTAACTACATAATGCCGGAATGTAACTTTGTGATGTGTTAATTAACTACATAATGCCGGAATGTAACTTTGTGATGTGTTAATTAACTACATAATTTCTGAATGTAACTCTGTAATGTGTTAATTAACTACATAATGCCGGGATGTAACTTTGTGATGTGTTAATTAACTACATAATGCCGGAATGTAACTCTGTAATGTCTAGAAACAATTCTGTAATTTGGGAATGTAATGATAAAAGGTGATGTAAATGTTTCGTTACAGTCGGTGCATGACCGCCCCTCTCATTCTTCTTCTTCTTCTACCTTTTAGCTCCCAGTGGAGCATAGGTCTTCAACAAACACTTTCCAAGTCGTTCTGTTTTTTGCAATTCTTTTAAGATCATTCCATGTCTTCCCCATCATCTTCATCTCTGCTTCAATCTGTCTTCTCCAAGAATTCCTTGGTCTTCCTCTTTGTCTTTTCCCCTGGGGATTCCAGAAAAGGGCCTGTTGTGTAATACTCTCAGTTGGTTTCCGTAGTGTGTGTCCTATCCATCGCCATCGTCTTCGCTGTATTTCTTTATCCACTGGTATTTGACCGGTACATTTCCATAATTCCACGTTTGTGACTTTGTCCTGCCATTTCCATCCCTTTATTCTGCGCAAGCATCCATTAATGAAAGTCTGTACCTTCGTGATTGTCAATTTTGTTATTCTCCATGTTTCACAGCCATATAATAGAACCGACTTAACATTGGAGTTGAAAATTTGTATTTTTGTATTTAGCCTAATTTCTTTGGATTTCTCATTCTTCCCTATCCCCAAATCATCTCTCCACAAAAAAAAAAAAAAAAAAAAAAATGTGGTACTCTTTTCATCTTCCTGAATTAAGTAATGTCTACCCCTGTCAAATTGTTTGTTTGTTTGTTTGTTTCTTTATTTTTTCAAGTAAAAAGCTTCATTGTTTCACCCATTCATGGTATACCAGTACTGGACCCTGGATGCAAGAACAATAAGAAAAATAAACTCTGCCGAGATGAAATGTGTTAGACGAATGACCGGAAGCAGCCAGAGAGACAAGATCAGAAATAAAGATTTGAGAAAAAAAAGATAGGAATAGTCCCCGCCACAGAATACATAAAAAAAAAAAAACATAAAATGTTTTGGCCACGTGACAAGTCTTAGTGATCAAAACACAGCACAACGAGCCCTCAAATTTAGTTGCGTGAACACCAGACCCAAGGATAGACCACGATAAAGATGGATCGACGGAATACTAGAAGCAATAGGAAACATAACAGCAGAAGAGCAAAGAGCCGCAAATTTGAACTCCCATGGACGCTGAAAGGCAGATGAGGAAGGAAAGAAGAAGAAATGTCATCCAAACTACTGTATATTTCTCATTTTCTTCTTTCTTCTTCTAACTTTCATCTCCCTGTAGAGCATAGGTCTTCAACAAACACTTTCCAAGTCGTTCTGTTTCTTGCTATTCTTTTAAGATCATTCCATGTTTTCCTCATCATCTTCATCTCAGCATCTATATGTCTTCTCCAGGAATTCCTTGGTCTTCCTCTTTGTCTTTTCCCGGGGGATTCCAAAAAAGGGCCTGTTGTGTAATACTCTCAGTTGGCTTACGTAGTGTGTGTCCTATCCAGCGCCATCGTCGCCGCTGTATCTCTTTATCCACTGGTATTTGACTGGTACATTTCCATAATTCTATGTTAATGATTTTGTCCTGTCATTTCCATTCTTTTATTTTGCGTAAGTATCCATTAATGAAAGTCTGTATCTTCATGATTGTCAATTTTGTTGTTCTCAATGTTTCACAGCCATACAATAGGACTGACTTAACATTGGAGTTGAAAATTTTAATTTTTGTATTTAACCTAATTTCTTTGGACTTCCATATGTTTCCCAGTGCAACAAAAGCTCCTCTTGCTTTTATAACCTTATTTTGGTATCATTTTCTGTTCCTCCCTCTTTATCTATATTACTACCCAGATATATGTAAGATTGTACGTCTAGTAGAGGTATTTCTCCTAATGTTATCTCCTCTCGACGCTGAAAGGCAAATGAGGAAGGAAAGAAGAAGAAGTTTCATCCAAACTTCTGTATATTTATCATTTTCCTGAATTAAATAATGACTGCCTCTGTCAAATTGTTTGTTTCGTTGTTTTTTCAAGTGAAAGGCTTCATTGTTTCATCCAAACTTCTGTATATTTTTAATCTATTCTCCCTCCCCTCGCCTCGGCATTCAACTCTGTATTTAAAAAAAAAAAAATTTCAGAACAAAACCAGGCATTCTAATACTTTTAAGATGTCTATTTTAATAATTCTCCTATCAAATAGCATCATCTCTGGAGTCCTTTCAACGTTGACGTATGAGCGATTTACCAACTGCATTAACAGGATAAAAGAAAGAAAAATAGATGTACGCACTTCCTAAACCATCACGTAGTACAACGTCTTCATTACCAGAAACTTCCCAACCCAAAACATATCAGATTTAGATGACAGACATTAACGGGTACTTGTTCCCCTTATATAAACTGCAGAAATCTGAACGCCCAGTGTTGTCAGTCGACGATAAACCTGCTCTTAAGGGAGCGGCGCCCGCGAAACAAAAAAAAAAATGCAAGGGAGACAACACTAGCTTCCTTGTTGAACCCCTTTTGACCTTTTCTGTCTGCATCTATACACTTCTGCAAACATAGCAGGATTCCGTGCGATAACTCGACTCTAATCTGACCAGTATCAAATATGTATGAGAACCCGGGCACAGTTATCTTTGAGTCACTTCATCTTAATTCAGAGAAATGAGAAATATTTTCGTTGAGCCTATGATATGTCATGATGAATACTGTAGAGCTTGTGTCTGTCTTATCAAGTTATCTCCCCTGCCCAGATTTCAGCCTCATTTATTTTCATGCTGCGGTAGACGATCTCAAGGGGAAACAAGTAAAAGAATGTTGCAAACATAAGGAATTTTTTTATTTTTAAACTGATTATTTCCCCTGTCAATTATTTTCTTTCTATGAAAGAGAGTATTAATAAGGGAATGCTACTTTTATTTAGAGATTCAGTTGTGTTGAAAGTCTCTTTCGTCGTGCAGTACGAAGTTTGCTTTTAATGTTCCATGCAGTATAGAAGAAAAGATCACTTTAATTAGATGAAAGTGAAATAAGAAACACAAATACATATAAGAGGCAGGTTATATATATATATATATATATATATATATATATATATATATATATATATATATATATATATATAAATGTTTCAACAAATAAAACGGGGTGTTAGACAAGTTGTGTGCTGTCACCAGGTTTGTTTAATATTTATAGTGAGATTATTTTAAGATCCATAAGGGACATGCATGGAATAACAATTGGATGTCATAATATAAATAATCTAAGGTATGCTGATGATACAGTCTTAATCGCTAAGAGTGAAAATGAGTTACAAGAAATGTTGGACATTATAGTGAAAGAAAGCAAAAATAAAGGACTCAGCCTTAATAGCAAAAAGACAGAGGTAATGGTAACAACAAAGAAAAAGACATCACCTCAGTGCAAAATAAAGACAAGTGGAACAATATTAAACCACGTAAATGAATTTAAATATTTGGGAACTCTGTTAACCTCAGACGGAAGATATACAAAAGAGGTGAGATGCAGAATGGCGCAGGCAAAAGCAGCTTTCCAAAAAATGAGGAAGATACTATGCAATCTATTTTTGACAATAGAAACAAGAAAAAGAGTTCTTAAATGTTATGTAGAGCCAGTCTTAACATATAGATGCGAATCATGGACAATAGGACAACAGACAAGAAAATCACTGGAGTCTGTAGAAATGTGGTTTTACAGAAGAATGTTAAGAGTACCATGGACAGCTAAGAAGAGTAATGAAGATGTTCTGAGAGAGGTCAAAGCAAAAAGAGAGCTAATTTCCAGTATTAGGAAGAAACAATCATCATTTTTTGACCATTTAATGAGAAGAGAACAACTGGAATATATTGTAACAACTGGAAAAATTGTGGGACGAAGAGATAGAGGGAAGCAAAGAGAAGAAATACCAGACAGCTTAAGAGAATTGCTTGCCAGAAGTCAACAATAGAAATGATAAATAGCTGTCGAGATCGAAAGTTGTGGAGAGACATGATCACCTACGCAGTAGGCCCGGTACTTGATGATGATGATGATGATGATGATGAATGAGAAGAGAACAACTGGAATATATTGTAACAACTGGAAAAATTGAGGGACGAAGAGAGAGAGGGAAGCAAAGAGAAAAAATAACAGACAGCTTAAGAGAATGGCTTGTCAGAAGGTCAACAACAGAAATGATAAATAGCTGCTGAGATCGAAAGTTGTGGAGAGATATGATCACCTACGCCAGTAGGCCCGGTACTTGATGATGATGATGATGATGATGATGATGATGATGATGATGATGATATATATATATATATCAGAAACTTGGACTACCTATGCAGGGCAGGAGAAAAATTAAACAGCTTTCATGTGCGTTGCCTTCGAAAGATTATGAGCATCAAATGGAAGGGCAAAGTAACCAACTCTAATGTCTTAATACGAGTTAAGCTCCCATCCATCGTGGCAATATTTAGGAGTCGTAGACCAAATGAGGCTGTGTCATGTAATAAGAATGGAAAACATTGGTATTCCCAAACAAATATTGCATGGCGAACTTAAGGACGGGAAAAGATCAAAGGGCAGACCAGTGCTGAGATATAAGGATGTTTTGCAGGACTT
Organism: Megaustenia siamemsis; assembly: GCA_032433765.1. Classification (NCBI taxonomy): domain Eukaryota; kingdom Metazoa; phylum Mollusca; class Gastropoda; order Stylommatophora; family Ariophantidae; genus Megaustenia; species Megaustenia siamemsis. The sequence continues at coordinate 47,219,785 of JAVIAB010000092.1, read as the reverse complement.
CCTTAAGTGAATTCTCTATCAGTGACTGAAACTTTTAAAATAAGGCTGCAGATCGTAGCACATGGAGAACACAAATTTTAAAAAATGACATTTTGACAATGATAGCAACTTTTTCTCGAAAGTTCTCAGTGCTGATATCAAATTCAGAAGACAAAAGGCAAAGGATAAGGGGAGACGATGCCAGGCGTGGTTTACATCTTGTTTGTTCTGCGGATGGATCTGTCTATCCAATATTGGCAAATTCAGCCACGAGAGAAGCTGTTCAGCATAGCAGCATCCAGCATAAGACAACTAATATTTTTACCAAACTACTGACTTATCATGATTGCTTGATACCAACCGTCTGTCAAGACGCTAAACGCCGTATTATGCATATATATATATATATATATATATATATATATATATACATATATATATATATGTGTGTGTGTGTGTGTGTTTGTGTTGTGTGTGTGCGTGCGTGCGTGCGTGCGTGTGTGTGTGTGTGTGTGTGTGTGTATATTGATCAAATTCAAGATGCCTACTCTAAATGCTGAATGTCATATTGAAGAACGAAGCTGAAACTTAGAGTATGAGGATATTAGACGGCACTTGATGATGGCAGAAAACATGAAGAGAAAGAATAATATCCCGAGGATTGTTCACGTCGAGAAGCGCGCGAGATGTTAAACTGCCTCTCTACCAGGCTATATTATTACATTAAATATTACTTGCAAAAACAAACAAAATTTCAATAATGTTACTGTTTGTTTAAAACAATAACATTAAAAACATCTACAATTTTATATTTTTTTAGCGTCTGTAAAGTACTTAAATCACTATTTTGTATTGCTTAAATGCATGAACTTATGGAATACAGAACACCAGTTTTTTTCCAAAAATAAGTAACGATTTTTAGATACCGAAAAGGTCACAACAGATTAATGTATCATCTTTTCATCACCATAAGGATAAGAATCTCTAACGAATGTGTGCACGTGCGATAAACAGGCAATGAGCATCTGCTACAAACATGCCAAACACAATTGATGAAGGCGTCTGTGGTCATCACTGGTACCAAATCGGGACAAGTTGTATGGTGATGTCACTAGCCTTAATTTCCTCGAATTGTTAATATTGACGTCTAGAGGTGTATACAGAAGAAGAATAAGAAGAAGACATCACTTAATCTATTGTCTTTTTATAAGCTACTTCTCTTCACCGTATGTAAAGCAATGATAAAATACATAAAGAAAAGCATACAAGAAATCTGCGACACCTTACCCAAAAGAGAAAAGAACAAAAAAACAAAAATGGATAACTAACACCATATTAGAAAAAATGGAAGCAAGGAGACAAGCGAAGAACACTACCCAATACAACAAAATGGATAATGAAATCCGCAAAATGTGAAAAAAGGCAAAAGAAGACTGGCTCAGCCAAAATGTATAGAAATAGAAACTGTGGAAAGCAAACAAGACCTAAAGAGGAATGCACACAGAAATAAAGAGAATGACTAATACAAATAAAAAAGCCACAGAAGGTGGATGCATTGCAGACAAAAAAGGAAAAATGCTAACAGACAATAAAGATATTATAGATAGATGGCAGAAATATATAACAAAACTAATTCATGATCAAAGGGACAAGAAACCAGTTATAAAATGTACATCAGGCTATAAAATCTTAAAATCTGAGATGGAAAAAGCTATAAAAACAAAGAAAAAGGGAAAAGCAGCAGGACCTGACAGCATACAGATAGAGATGATACAGGCACTGGAAGATTTTGGCATTGAAGTGATTACAGACATATGCAACGACATATACCATACAGGATGCATACCAAATGAACTAAAAACATCAACTTTCATTGCATTGCCTAAAAAGAATGGTGCAGTTGAATGCAGTGACTTCAGAACAATAAGCCTAATGAGACATGTTACAAAAAGTTTGCTAAAAGTTATACAAGGAAAGATTCAGAACAAAATCAATACTGAATTAGATGAGCAGCAATTTATATTTATGAAAAATAGCGGGACAAAAGAAGCCATATTCAGCATGAGAACGTTAATCGAAAAGCACACAGTAGTAAACAAACCAATATATACCTACTTCTATCTATAGATAGATCTATCTATCTTTCGTTCGCCTGAAGTATTGTCTATATCTGCAATGTCGTTTCCTGTATAAATTTCACGTCTTTTGTAATTCTTGCAGTGGCCCATATAGTTTTGTCTGTAGTGTTGTATCTATGGGCCAATGGATTTTCCTCAGTCTACTATATTCAGTGCAGTCTTGAAGTATGTGTTCAGCAGTCTGGGGTGCCTGTCCACATGTACAAGTAGTTGATGTGCCGATCTTGAATTTTGTATACATGTGACTATGGAGTCGATTGTGTCCTGTTCTTAGGCGTATAATGATAACTTGTTCATATCTATTCATATTATGAAAGGCATCCTGATTTGGGGCTTGTGGTCCTCTGATTGATTTGATTATCTGTTTCTTATGATGGTATGTAACTGGTGTATCTAGTTGTGTGCCTGTTGAACCTTCCTTTGCCAACTGATCTGCTTTCTCATTTCCTGGTATTCCACAATGAGACGGGATCCACTGCAGGGCAACCCTGTGGTGCTTGCAGAGTTCAGTCAATAAGGTCTGCAGATGTGGTAATTTTCTGGATTGTAGTGCCTGGAGTACTGATCTTGCATCTGTCAAAAACACTACAGGCTGTGGGCTAAGATTACTGTTCAGCAGTTTTTCTATTGCCAGCTTTATTGCTTGTATTTCTGCATCATAATTGTGACAATATTTCCCTGTTGCTATTTTATTCATATCCCTAGTGTTATTTGGGTACTCTATATATGCACATGCTCCCCCATTCTTTACTGCATTCTGTGCTGATCCATCTGTGTACACACGGATCCATAGGTCTTGTGGGTATTCTTCATCCAGGAAACTGAGAGTTATTGTTTTTCGCTGTAGACTATTTTGTTCCTCTTTGTCAACTATTCCTTTCACTTCTGTCCGTATTTGAACTGATAATCCTGATTCATCTGTCCAGGGAGTCTGTTCTGGTATGGGCAGAAGGGGTTTAACAACTCTTGGCATGTCTGGTGTTTGTCTACTAATACGCTTGGCTTGGTGGATAAAGCTGCTTCTCTTAAGTCGTCCCAATGCAAGATTTTGGAATCTGTCCTTCATTGGATGTCTCGGCATGCATACAAATTTTTCTGCCTGTATCAGCACCTTTGTGTCTCTCCGTTCTCTCAGTGCTGGTATCCTCCACAATTTCTCCATCTCCAATATTGGTGTTGATTTCATTGCTCCTGTGATGACCCTAAGTGCCTGGTTTTGTACTTTATCCAGTTCTTGCAATGTGGTGTTTGATGCTGAGCACCATGCGGATGATCCATATTCTAAATGTGGGCGTATACTCTGTTGGTAAACTTTACTGAGTATTTTCCCACTCGCACCCCATGTGGTTCCACACAACTTTCTTAGAATAGCCAATTTCCTCCTTGCTTTTTGGGTTGCCTTATTTATCTGCTGTTTCCAAGATAGTTTGTTATCAAATGTAACTCCGAGATATGTAGCTTGTATGTCTTCTTTCACAGGCTCATTGTTTATGTAGATGGCTCCTGCTTTTTGTTTTGGGGAGAGTGTGAAAAGTGTAGTACTGCATTTGTCTGTATTGATGCTGATACACCATCTATTTGTCCATGAATTCAGTGCATTCATAGCTCTTTGTAGCAATTTGGAGGCCACTGTTGCATACTCCTCTGTGCACCACATTACCAAGTCATCTGCATACATTGCCACTTCGATGCCATGTGGTAGTTCAGTAACTAGGTCATTGATGTAGATCAGAAAAAGTGTTGGAGATAGTACCCCTCCTTGTGGAACGCCCTGGCGCAATAAGACCTTCTTACTCTTAAGACCATCCAGTTGCACTCTGGCTCTCCTGTTATGCAGGTATGCTTTGACCCATTTGTACATCCTGCCATTTACTCCATAATTTCTCAGTTTCTTCAAAAGCCTTTCCTTCCATACCTTATCAAATGCTTTCTTTAGGTCTATCCATGCTGCTAGTACCAGTTTCTTTTCTTGAAACGCATCTTCAATTTCCTGGGAAAGATAGGTTGCTTGATCTTCGGTAGAGTAACACTGTCTAAAGCCTGCTTGTTGTGGGACAAGGAGATTTTCACTTTCCAGGTACCACTGCAGTCTGAGATTGATTATACGTTCCATTGTTTTACACAAACAGCTTGTAAGGCTGATTGGTCTATAGCTGGATGTCATTGAACCATCTTTTCCTGGCTTTAGTAATGGTATCATAATTGCTTCTCTCCATGCCTGCGGCACTCTACCTGTGATCCAGCAAATGTTGTAGATCTGCAGTAGTTTTGCTTTAGCTGCAGTTCCCAAGTTCTTAATCATTTCATTGGACACTCCATCATTGCCTGGTGACTTTTTCATTTTTAATTTGGATATTGCCAGCTCTAGCTCTCTTTGTGTAATGGGTGTTTCCATTACTTCATGTGTGGTCTCTTCTTGTCTTGCATTTTGTTGTTTTAAACGGGTCTCTTGTCGTTTTTCTAGGCTAATTTCAATATTATTGTCATTTGCAAAGGAGTCTGCAAAGTAATTTGCTGCATGTTTACCTGTTAGAATGTTTCCATCCTTCTTCAGTGTAATTTTGGTGTTCCTTTCTGTACCCTCATCATTCAGCTGTTTTACAAGCTTCCACACTTTTCTTGTGTCTCGTTCAAGATTCAAGGACTCTGTTTTCTCTTTCCAGCTTCTCCGTCTGGCTTGTAGTTTAGCCCGTTGAAATTTGGCTTTAGCATGCTGGTAGTTGTTGTGGTGTTCTTGGCAAGGGTTATTTTTTGCTTGCTTTCGAGATGTTTCCATGTCATTGTGCAGTTGCTCTAGCTCACTACTCCGGTATGGTTTGTAGTGTTTCCGTGCCCCTCTAGGTATTGTTTCACTGGCAGCTTGTATTATTAGTCTACTGAATTCATCAACTATTTTGTTGATGTCTCTATCTGTATTTATATCTTTTGTCAGTACACTGACAACAACTCAACGCAAATGCCTACTTCAAAGACCACATCAAAGCTTTTGATAGAGTACACCACAAACAACTTATAAAATGCCTAAAAGAGATACATCTAGATGACATGGACATACGACTAATATGTAATCTTTACTGGGAGCAAACAGCAATAATAAAATATAACAAAGAGAACTCTACACCCATTGATATAAAAAGAGGAGTAAGACAGGGATGCATCCTATCACCAAGCTTGTTCAATCTACACACAGAGCAAATCTTTAAAAACATCATAGAGATGCCAGGCCTACAAACTAATTGAAAGATAATCAATAACCTAAGATATGCTGACGATACTGTACTACTAGCAGAAACTCCTAAAGATCTACAACAATTACTTAATGAAAAAACATGACAAGCAAAAAATATGGACTAGATATGAATATCAAAAGGACTAAAAATATGATCATAAACAAAGAAAATACTCAAAACCCACAAGTGGAAATCAAAATAGAAGGAATAGACCTGGAGACAGTTCAGAACTACAACTACCTTGGACATACTATAACCAGTGATGGAAAATGTACAACTGAAATAAACAAAAGAATAGGAATGGTAAAAAGTAATTTTAATGTCATGAAGAACATACTAACAACAAAACAAATAACACCAGGTCTAAAACTAAGAATAGCAAAATGTTACATCTTCTCAATATTCCTATATGGTGCAGAAACATGGACATTAGACAAGAAAGCAGAACAGAGAATTGAAGCCTTTGAAATGTGGATATATAGAAGAATATGTAGAATTGGATGGAAGGAAAAGAAAACAAACGATGAAGTCTTAAAACAACTAAAAATGAAAAGAGAACTACTAAGCACAATTCAAACAAGACAAATGCGATTTTTGGGCCATGTTAAAAGACACAACAGCCTACTAAAATTAATCCTGGAGGGGAAAATACAAGGTAAAAGAAACAGAAGCAGAACAAGACTAACATGGACGAGTAACATCAAAAGATGGACAAATCAGCCTATGACAACCTGCACCATCAAAGTAAGAGACAGAGCAGAAGGGCGCTCCGAGGTAGCCATCCTTCGTTTCGGAGACGGCACTAGATGGTGATGATGATGAAAGCAATTACTTTTTTTCATTGAGCATGAGATTGCACTAACAAAGTTATTAATTTGTGCTGTCGACATGTTTGTATTTCAAGTTAAAGTTGATTAATTAGTGTTGTCCATCATCTCAAAATGTCTTATTGTTTATAGTTAATCTAAAGTTGGATGTTCATTGCCTGTATATTATCCTAGGGTTGACTTTTTTGTAAATTCTGTTTCTTAAAGTTGGTTATTAATTTTTACGTGTCTCATCTGTTGGTTGTTTGCTGTCTGTACACTGTTTCTAAGTCTGTTGTTGATATTGTGTGTACCATCTTTAGTGTTGGTTGTTTGTTGTTTGCACACTATCCCTGAGTTTGTTGTCAGTTTGTTATGTCTCATCTTTAATTTTGGTTGTTTGTTAAAGACATGCTAATGAAAATGTTGATTGCCTTTTTTCGCTGTGGCTTAGAGCTAGTAGCTGGAGTTTGTTAATTGCTTTCTCAAGACGAACATTCTCAATTATATTTGCAACTTATGCTCATGCACAGACTTACCCACTTTTAGCTAACTCGATTGTTTACAGCCTGTGCCAGCTGGGAGACATAAGTGCCCTGGTGCCCGAGTGCCCAGACTACAAGACAAGTGCCGCAGGAGGAGACGACTGCGATTAAAGTTTCCATTGCTCATCCCGCTTGTGACCTGATTGGCTGACGTTGGCTTCCGTCCACAAGCCCAGCGGTGGTTCACTGGGAATGACGGGAATTCTGAGACTGTTTGTTACAAGTTACATTTATACGAATGTGCAAATGTTAGTTTTTCCTTCTTTCAGTTTATGTCTTTCGACCATAACAACAAATGCTCCTATAGAAAATACAAGAACAGAGTTGGAAGCTGCCAGCGACTCATAGCTGATGGCTTACGTTAGGATCGGTGAACCAGAACCATCCAGACCTTACTCCACATCTTCGCGGTGCTTCTAGTAACAGACTAACGAGTCTACTCTAGATAAGAAAGTGAGGATCGAAGAGGGGAGGCAATCCGTTACTAAAGATGTCGTGCTGAAGTCGGATATGTTGGCGGAAGTCAAACCACAACACAATTCATCTACTCCCACTAAACTTACGTTTTAAGGACGGATGACCAAGAGGAGTATCCATTAGTCAGTTAGTCATTTGCCCTCTTCACTGCTCTTTCTACCGAGACTATATTTGGTATCCATTTAAAGGGTATACCACGATAGCCTTTTAGGTAAGAAATTGGCGTCAAGTGGCATTTTTAAATCCCGAAACTTTAGGTCGCCGGATAAGTGCCGTTACATCAGCATCATAAGTTTGTTTCCTAGTCTATTTGTACAAAAATAATTTAATAGCAATTTTTGTGAATAATTGTAATTTTAAAATTCAAAATAATTTAACTAAAATGCATTGTTGGAACCGTCATTAAAAATGCATGCCTTTGTCTATCCCGTAACTTAGTGAATCGTGTGGGCACCATAATCGAACACTTTAAAACATAATGTATTATCTGACTTCCGCTGCCGCCAATGAGCTCACAAAGACGAGGTCAATCCATTTTCTGACTGTCATCTCTACTTCTGAATTTGAACGGTTCCCTGTGCGATTACAGCATTGTCCGAGCAGTGTCCACGTCAGCTTCCGTTTCTATACATACTCAGTGCATAATGACGACATGTCGTTAGGTTAACATCTCAACTGCATGTGTTTTCCCTTATATTTCTACGTTAATATTTTTTCTACTTGCGACAAGATCAGCGAATAAGAGCTGATCAAGATCATTCTACCTACGACAGTTCTTGTAACAGATTAGTCAGATTAGCATAACGAGTAGGGATGGAAAAATCGACAACCAGGTACCGAGAAAAGCTCCGTGAAGTCGAACGTATTTGGCCGGAAGTCACAAGAATATAGAAAGCTTGCTGTGCACCAGGACACAAAGCATTTGCTTCTATTTAACGTCATTTTAAGGGTGGGTAATGAAGAAGTGTTGTGGACGCGTGAACGCACAACGAAAGGAAAAAAACTCAACTCCATAAGACTGGCGAGTGCTCATTAAATGTTAGCGACTGCACATGGCTCACGTTGGAGTCACGGTTTTGATGATCCCACCAAAACCAGGCTACATTACAATCTATGTAACCTCATAGCGCATTATTCTTGTTGAGACAATGTTTTCTGTACACCAATTAAGAAGAATTGGTTCATATGTAGAACTTTGGTGATAAATATGTGAATTAGGTGTTGGTACACTGTAGATATAAATAGTCCATTAATTATAATTTGAGCAGTAGTGAAATAATGTTTAAGCAAGCCATCAAATTGAACCAGATGGTGAAATAACACACTAGAGAAATTCTAAGAAGAGCACTGAAGAGCGAGGCAACACCAGCAGTCATCAGTCTTCGATGTTTATGGTGTGTATGATGTGTATTGCATGTATGACGTGTATAGTGTGTATGTGTGTATGATATATATTGTGTGTATGATGTGTAAGGTGTTTATGATGTGTAAGGTATGTCTGGTGTGTATTATTGGCATGGTATGAATGATGTGTTTGATGTGCATGGTGTATATATGTATATGATGTTGATATCTCTCTCTCTCTCTGTCTGCGATCAGGACTCAATCAGAGTAGGATCCCAGACTCTCACATGAAGTCAGCTGTCAGGCTAAGTGTTTTGATCGCCCCCACAGACAGAACATCAGAATTAGAGTCTGCCAGATCCACTCTGATTGAACACCCGTTAAAACGTTGCACAGTGTTCTGCGCCAGTGGCCCGTGCATCCGATTTCAGCCAGTATTTTATTCAGGTTTGCATTCCTTAGCCTTTGATTGTCCCCAATCTTCCTGCAAGGCAGCAGATGATCTTTTCTGTAGGGGGATTCTGCCCTTAGATGGTCGGCCCTCCCAGTTATGATGTTAATAATATACATGATGTGTATGTCTGTATGCTGTGTAAGGTGTGCATGGTGATAGTGCCGTCCCTACTCTTCCATAATCACCGGCATATTAATTAGTAACGTAATTTTCATCTCCCCAGGTTGCAAGGACATCTCAGAACAAATCTCTGACATCAGCCTTCGAGGGGTGAATGAAAATGGAGCCATTTGGGTTGGAAACAAATTGAACACATTTGGTAATTGAACCTGAACTCATTTGGTCAGAAAATGAGTGCTCTAGCCAATTCTTTCCTTCCGCTTGCCCTCGCAGGAGAACAGTCAGTAATACGTACTATTGTTTATTGATGCTTAGACAAATAATGACGATATAATTGTTGTACTTTATGCGCATGCGTGGACGAGTTGGTCCATTTATAAATATCGCATCCGCATGATCTACTAATAATTTTAACCACATATAGAAGAAGTACAACAGAGGTGAAGTGCAGATCATCTAAGCAAATAAATGATAAAAAAAAGTAAAAGTGCCCCGTCACGCCAAGTGGCGTATTGGGAATATGGTGTTAGTGACCATAATTTTTATAGACCTTCAGCACATGATTTTTGGGATAATGTGGTCGGTATTACGCCCGTGCCGCTTTACATTTTCAGAAAAAAATCCGGTACCCATTTAAGTCTGGGTGAAGGAAGCCGTCGGTTTGGATCGAACCCGACCTCTTGACCTTTGTAGTCCAGTTCACTAACCACTGAGCTATCGTGGCTCTCACTCTTGTAGTCCAGTTCACTAACCACTGAGCTATCGTGGCTCTCACTCTTGTAGTCCAGTTCACTAACCACTGAGCTATCGTGGCTCTCACTCTTGTAGTCCAGTTCACTAACCACTGAGCTATCGTGGCTCTCACTCTTGTAGTCCAGTTCACTAACCACTGAGCTATCGTGGCTCTCACTCTTGTAGTCCAGTTCACTAACCACTGAGCTATCGTGGCTCTCACTCTTGTAGTCCAGTTCACTAACCACTGAGCTATCGTGGCTCCCATCTAAGCAAATGTTACACTCCAAAGACTGAATAAGATATTCAGCAATCCTTCTTTAGTAATGGACACACGAGCAAGTGTTATTCTGTGTTACTAAGAGCCATTCTTAACGTATGGAAGTGCATCCTGGACAGTCAGACAAGAAGCAAAAACAACGTTGGAGGCCAAAAAGTTTTATTTTGTTACAGAATAATGTTGAAACTACCATGCTTAGGTAGAAAAGGTAACAAGTTTCTGAAAAATGCCAACGCGAAAAAAAGTTTATATTCAAAATAAGGAAGAAACAATCGCTCTTGGTGACAACTGGAAAAAAACTGAGGGAATCAGAGGTAGATGGAAAGAGAGAGAAAAGTTAACAAACAGTTTTACAGATAGTCCACGATAATGATGATTATGATGATGATGATGATGATGATGACGATGAAGATGATAAACATATTACCATAGCGTGATGGTAAGACCCTCGCTCAAACCCCCCCCCCCCCCCCCACACACACAACAAATGGAAGCTCTATTAAGAAAGAAAGCACTCTGCGATTTACTAACAGCGACCTCTTTATCTAAGGTGAGTGCCATGTTCTACCGCAATCTGAGCTTTAGAGCATTTGTTGGGCGTGACATAAGATTCCTTGGCAGTTTACAATTTTAAATAGCAGACACTATACTCGGTTAATAACATTATTACTATTTTTTTAAACAGCATTTTCTATCCATCTATTATTATAGAACAAGCAGTGCAAGCGTCCAGATATAGCTCTGCCATGATACTCCCTTCCGGTGCGACGGAGCTTGAGCTCTGATCCGAGTTTTTTTTCTTCTGCAAAGATATCAAAATATAAACATTATTTAAGCACTGGCGATTGTTTCTGTCTATACAATACAATACAATACAATACAACAACATCATCATTATCGAGTGCCGTCTCCGCATCGAAGGTTGGCTACCATGGAGCGTCATTCCTCTCTGTCTCTTGCTTTGATGGTTAAAAAAAGAAAAAAGTAACGTGCCCCCGACACGCCAAGTGGCGTATAGGAAATATGGTGGTAGTGACCATAAATTTTACAGACCGTCGGCACTTGATTTTTGGGGTAATGTGGTCGATATTACGCCCGTGCCGCTTTACTTTCGTAGAAAAAAATCCGGTACCCATTAAAAGTCCAGGTGAACTCGGAAGCCGTTGGTTGGGATATACCCTACCTCTTTTTCTTTGTAGTCCACTTGACTAACCACTGAGCTATCGCGGCTCCCTTGCTTTGATGGTGCAGATTGTCATAGGTTGACTTGTCCATCTTTTGATGTTTCTCATCCATGTTAGTCTTGGTCTGCCTCTACCTCTTTTACCTTGTATTTTCCCTTCCAATATTACTTTTATTAGACTGTTGTAATACAATACAATAAAATACGACACAATGCAATACAATACAATACAATACAATAAAATACGACACAATACAATACAATACAATACAATACAATACAATACAATACAATACAATACAATAAAATACGAAACAATGCAATACAATACAATACAATACAATACAATAAAATACGACACAATACAATACAATACAATACTATACAATACAATACAATACACTACAATACAATACAATACAATACATCACCAGCAAGTTGCTCTAAGTTGTCGACGTGGCATCTTCACTGTTTTCGCCAGTGTGTAAATTTGTCATTTATTGCGTATTTCCAACGAGAAATGAATTAATATGTGATTCCATCAAGTGTGCCCTTTCAGCCATAAAGTTCCGGAGAAACAAAAATGGCGCTATGACTGGCCAATCAAACCGGCGTGAGATGTTTTCTCTTGCTTTAATCAACCTGCTCTACAAACGTTGATGAGGATTATTCCAACATGGCGGACGGTATACACAACGGCGTTCACAACAAGGTAAACCGACCAAGACGAAAACATGAGATCTTACTACCGTAAACATCTCAAGGTTAGGGAACAAACTGGAAGATCTGGTACATAGAACAGAGAAAACCAGAATTAAGAGTTTTGGGATTAGCAGGTATTAGACCTAAAAGAGAAGGCAGTAAACAGTAAAAGAAAGTGCATACAATATAATTTTTTAGCATGGTAGGTAAAATGTACACCAAACAGCTAGAATCAAAGCTACGTCCAGTCATTGAACTACAATTGTCTGTTTTCTGTTCTCTAGTTGCCTCTTTATACCAATGTTAGACCACAGACATCTACAGTGTTAAAAAGGCTCGCGGATTGAAAGAAATCACCCAATGTTTCTGACGTTTTCAACATTAAGAGCAGGGGCTGTAGTGGGTAAAATGTCAGCCATCTATTCCTCGAATAGATGAAGACGTCACAAACTTTGGGTGATTCCTGGATTTTCCTCGCCCCCTGCAGGCCTTAATAACTCTAAAGATGACTGTTGCTAGATAGTGCAACAGTATTTGATTTGTCTTTTTCTTCTTGTTTTATTTAAATAATTATTTTTTTAAATTGTGCTTCTCTGACCATACGATTGCTCTTTGATTCTTCTTTCTTTGAGTCTAAAGGAAAAGTGTGCACATTTGGCTGCGATATATGCAACTTTTGCCCCGATTTGGCAGATAATTTGTTTAACACGGTGAAGATGCCGCAATTCACAGCCACTTAATTATCTTTATGTGTGGAGGGCCATGGTAGCAGCTTTCCATCAAGAAACATCTGATACAAACTACATTCACTCCCATATCGTGCTACCAATGCCAAACATGCTCAAATGCAACTAAGCATATAAGAAAGCGTGTCACCACGGAGATGAGATGTGTGAGAAAAGCGCTTGGAGTGATAAGAAAAGACAGAATCAGAAATAATATTATTTGAGAAAGAGTGGACATTGAACCAATTCTAAATTACATACAGAAACAAAAGTTAAATTGGTCTGTCCGTCTAGAAGGAATGACGTGCCATACATACAAAGCAAATAAAAAGAGGATAAGGAGAAGACCAATATGCAAACCAAGAGTAAGATGGACAGACAGCATCACGGAAACGCTGCAACATCAACTTACAATGACTGAAGCTAGTAAAAGTTCAACAACCAGAACTTTATATCTTCTTTGACAGTCAAATGAGTTTGCACTTATGCAGACAGTCAACGTACTAGCTCATCTATATTATCTGCAAAATGGAGGTTGACAATCGCTCTGCCTCGGGTGCTGACAGTCCTGATGTAATCTAGGAGGACGACTGTCATTATTCTTTCCATAAATATATTAAATAAAATGTTGAGGATGGCAAGCATTTAATGACTACACTTTGTGTTTCAAAATGCTGGTCAGTGTCTGTTATTGCATCATTTCATCTTAACTTCTATTGCACTGTCCGTGGTGAGAGTCTATTTCAGTTATTCCATCATATGAGTTGTCTAATGCTCGTAATACTAATGGTGTGCTTAAATGGATACTCGTCATACTGTAAACATTTCTTTCCTATAACACACATTGTTAACATTCTTTCCTATAACACACGTTGTTAACATTTCCTTCCTATAGCACAAATTGTTAACATTTTCTTCCTATAACACAGACTGTTAACATTTCCATCCTATAGCATACATTGTTAACATTTCCTTCCTATAACACACACTGTTAACATTTACTTCCTATACACACACTGTTAGCATGTCCTTCCTATAACACACACTGTTAACATTTCCTTCCTATAACAAACATTGTTAACATTTCCTTCCTGTAACACACACTCTTCTACCTGTCGATATAAATTTCAATAAATAAAAAATTAGCTCATAGGTAGAAGTGTGCCTCATACACAAAAGGAGAGTGTATTGTTTATTTCACTTGTCTCTCCTAAGCAAATATTAGTTCTCTCATTGTCAACCAAGTGGTAAAGGTTTTAGTGAACAATTTAATGTTATGTAGGGAAATGTAGTTTTAGAGAATGTTCTAACTAAACTTCATCTTACTAGACCACAGCATTCAGGTTTGATGAGGCCAGTGCTATTAACCATTAATCGAAGAGCGAAGTACTAAATCCTTTTCCAGCTGAGTTGACAGAAGAGTATCAAATTGGGAAAGCGAAGACATGTTAGGTATATCCAAAACAGCACACTAACCACAACGCTACAGACGCTCACTGTATATTAATTTTTTTTTTTTCGTTTCCCGGGTTTTACCTCTGACGAAGTCCCTAGAGACTAGGAACTTAATTTTGCGTGTTAATCCATTTTTTCCTGGCAGCCGTGTGCACAGGGGTCCTTCGCCGCACAGGCAGATAACTCCGACTTCGAAGGTACTCATATTTTTCCGTCCATGAGTAATTGATATTTCAAACCGGGTTTCGCCGCTGAGACCGAGACCAGAGGTGGTTGCCGCAGAGAGAAATCATAAATAAAAATCCCAACCGGTGTGGCCAGGATTTGAACCCACATCCTCGCTGTCTCGAGGCCGGCGCCTTGCCTCGAGACCAACCAGTCCCATATATATTCATTTTTTGTAAGAATCTCAATTTTATTTTTCATCCGCTGAGCAAGGGCAGCGTTTCGGCTCCAAAGACTAATGATAAGTAAAAATAGCATTTAATAATTCCAGTTTTCAACATATCGTCCATTTTCAAAATGAACCCAACAGCCGTATGCATATCATAAATTGTTTATGACGTCAGACCCCGCCCTTTGTTACTTACAGTCTTGGCATATTTAAATTAGTTTACTCGTGACATGGTGCATTTGTCTGGCGGGTGACGTCGACATCCGAAGTGAATAACCAAGATAAGGAGCGAGGGCCTTGTCAAGAAAGAGTTACGATTTTTTAAATGTCTTGTTTCAAGTTGGATGACGCCGTCTGCATGCGGTTTTGCATACAGCCTCTTCGGTTCTGTTTATTGGCCATAAATTCTAGAACCAGCCCATTAATTTAAATGGTAATAATAATCTGAAGCCATAGAATTCAATTTATGTATTCCTTTAACTGTTTCCTACTCCATTCAACTGCATAAAAGACTGTACTGATATAAAAATCACTCGAGTATACGAAGCAACTTTATCAAAAACATATTTCTTCCGTGCAACAATTATAAAATAAGAAAAATAATGGATTACATTTCGAAACATAAAACTGCGAATGCAAATATTATATTAATAGCAACATAACAACATTTTAGAACTCTGCAACAGCAGGTGAGAATAAAAAAAATAAAATAAAATAAATAACCCGACGCTCATGCTCTATCTTATCAATGCACACATTAATACATATGTAGATACATGCATACACACACCCATAAACACGCACACAAACATATATATGGACACATTCCTACCTAATTAATTAATAAAACATGCAATAAAACGCAGGAGAAATGAGACGAGGCCAGGCACCACGAATACATCTTGTTCATTCTGAGGACGGATCTGTCTGTCCTATATTGGCAGATTCAGCCACTAGAGAATCTGTTCAGCAAAGCAGCTTCTAGCATAAAACACTAATATTTTACCAAACTACTGACTTTTCATGATTGTTCGCTACCATTCGTCTTTCAAGACGCTAAAGCGCGTATATATATATATATATATATATATATATCAGCATTGAGTGCAGTCTCCGCATCGAAGGTTGGCTACCATGGAACGCCATTCCACTCTATGTCTTGCTTTGATGGTGCAGATTGTCATAGGCTGACTTGTCCATCTTTTGATGTTACTCGTCCATGTTAGTCTTGGTCTGCCTCTGCCTCTTTTACCTTGTATTTTCCCTTCCAATATTACTTTTATTAGGCTGTTGTGTCTTTTAACATGGCCAAAAAATGTCATTTGTCTTGTTCTAATTGTGTTTAGTAGTTCTTTTGTCATTTTTATTTTGTTTAAAACTTCCTCGTTTGTTTTCTTTTCTTTCCATCCATTTCTATCTATTCTTCTATAAATCCACATTTCAAAGGCTTCAATTTTCTGTTCTGTTTTCTGGTCTAATGTCCATGTTTCTGCACCATCCAGGAATATTGAGAAGATGTAACATTTTGCTATTCTTAGTTTCAACCCTGGTGTTATTTGTTTTGATGTTAGTATATTTTTCATGGCATTGAAATTACTTTTTGCCATACCTATTCTTTTATTTATTTCAGTTGTACATTTTCCATCACTGGTTATAGTATGTCCCAGGTAGTTGTAGTTCTGAACTGTCTCTAGATGTATTCCTTCAACTTGATATTTAGTTGTAGGTCTTGAGAGTTTCCTTTGTTTATGATCATAGTTTTAGTCTTTTTTGATATTCATGTCTAGTCCATATTTTTTGCTTGTCATGTTTATTACATTAAGTAATTGTTGTAGATCTTTAGGATTTTCTGCTAGTAGTACACTATCATCAGCATATCTTAGGTTATTGATTATCTTCCCATTAATGTTTAGGCCTGGCATCTCAGTGATGTTTTTAAAGATTTGCTCAGTGTATAAATTGAACAAGCTTGGTGATAGGATGCATCCCTGTCTTACTCCTCTTTTTATATCAATGGATGTAGAGTTCTCCTTGTTATATTTTATTATTGATGTTTGCTCCCAGTACATGTTACATATCAGTCGTATGTCTGCGT
Source organism: Megaustenia siamemsis (assembly GCA_032433765.1). Classification (NCBI taxonomy): domain Eukaryota; kingdom Metazoa; phylum Mollusca; class Gastropoda; order Stylommatophora; family Ariophantidae; genus Megaustenia; species Megaustenia siamemsis. The sequence goes on along the minus strand of JAVIAB010000092.1, from coordinate 47,203,126 downwards.
CATCCAGATTTATATCTTTTAGGCAGTCTATAAGTTGATTATGGTGTATTCTATCAAATGCTTTGGTGTAGTCTATGAAGCAGACATATATTGGTTTGTTTACTTCTGTGTACTTTTCGATCAATGTCCTCATGCTGAATATGGCTTCTTTTGTCCCACAGTTTTTTCCTTAATCCGAATTGCTGCTCATCTAAATCATTATTCATTTTATTCTGAATCCTTCCCAGTATAACTTTTAGTAAAATTTTTGTTACCTGGCTCATTAGGCTTATTGTTCTAAAATCGCTGCAATCAACTGCACCATTCTTTTTAGGCAATGCAGTAAAAGTTGTTTTTAGTTCATTTGGTATGTATCCTGTATGGTATATGTCATTGCATATGTCTGTGATCACTTCAACGCCAAAATCTTCTAGTGTCTGTATCTTCTCTATCTGTATTTTGTCAGGTCCTACTGCTATTCCCTTTTTCATTGTTTTTATAGCTTTTTCTACTTCAGATTTCAGGATTTTATAGCTATATATTATAAATAAATAAAAATAAAATATATATTATAATATATATATATATATATATATATATATGTATGTATACATATTTGATTATTTGGTTATGGAAAGCCCCGCAATCACTGCAAACGAATTAAAATCCATAATTGCTCAACCGCCCGTGCCAGCGGAATCATCCGAATCTCATCTCCCAAACAAAGAAAGGTAACTGTAGTCCCAATCGTAGCAGTCTCAGCACACGCCAAAATACATAAGGCGAAATCGCATAGAAAGTGAACACAGCCAACTGTTCCCTGACATACGATATCATCATTCATCGTAAACAATTGGGATATCGAAATATGATCAAAACGGATGAGACACACAGCTCACGGTGTGCACAGAGCACTCAACTCAGTAGCTCCTGCAACAAGCCGGACTTGGAATATGAGAAAACTGCAACAACGAACACTTTTCATGCATATCCTTCAATTGTCCCCGCCGCCTATCCACCATATACCGGAAGTTCACGTCCTCTTCAAAATGATGATCGTCGTATTTTTTTAAAATGTATAGTGCTTGATGATGTTAGGCCATCGTTTTTGACTACAATTCCGAACATATAAAAATAAAATCTTAGGTAGGCCAGTATAAATTCTAAGGGAAAAAAAGATTAGAACATTATCATGCATTTCAGATTTAGTAACATACGTTATTTAAATAACGTACAATTTTTCAACATTATCTATCGTACCATTTACATTTTAAAATGTATTTATTTTTATTAGACTTTAAATGTCATATGTTGTGAATATTTTAGTAGCTTTTCTGTGTAAATTTTGAGTTTAATTACATCAGTAAATTCTTCTTATATCATCTCCTTCCATATCTCCTTCTCTGTCCACTGTGCAACCAAGAAAAATGAATGTCTACATATCCTCCAGTTTCTTACGCCAGTTATATACACCTAAGGTAATTGAATAAGTGTTAACTGTGTGTATAGATATAATATAGATTTTCTCAAAATTAGCGTATGCATTAGTACTACCTGAAAGGTTGACCCGACCCAACGTCTGTCTTCTCAAAGATGGTGCTCCTGTGATGTTGCTAAGAAATATGAACCTGACAAAATTCTACAAATATGACAGGCTGCAAGTGAAGGAAACCTCATTGAGTCCATAGTATTGGCCGGTATTTTCGTACAGTCCGTTCAGAAATTCATAATCACACCTGAATTAGTTTTGCCTGATAACCGCTTGTTATTTTGGTTTCAAATTTTGCATGCAATCTTAAAATATTGATGACGATATAGAAATATTTTTTACTCTGAGAAATTTGATCTAGTTTAAAAGTTTTCTTCTTTAGGCTATATTAAATTCACCCTGTTCGAATTTGACACCATTTTAGGATATATACATTAATTTGGTGCGGTCGTTCACGTAAAATAGTTTGGCTATTGCAGAAACACTAACTTCGGGAAAATCCCGTGCACAAAACTGAATTGTTATTGAACGACATGACGTACCACGGCCTTGGCATTAATTACCGAAGGGAAGGCGTATCTTTATTAATTTTGTGAAGACTCAGTAGACAATTTGTTGACTTTAAATACCAACATTTATATCTAAATTACAATGAGCTTGAAATGCAAATTTATAACTATGCAAAAGGTTACTGTTTTACTATATCAGCACTTCCTTAGGGAATCCAGATGGGGCATTTATATTGTGATTTTCATGACCCAGAGAGACGAACGCAACTCGCGCTTGGTCTTAATAGATCGTCATTTTCTCGTTGGATTAAACAAGACTCAGAGCGCACTCATCTCAATCAAGGAAGGAAAAGGAAAGTCGACAGCTTTGACATGGATGTCATAAAACGTGAGATATTGAAAATGTTTGCTAATAATGTACTTGTTACTCTCAGGAATTTGAAATTAAAATTGCATGCAGACAGCAATATTGACATTTCTAAAAGTACTCTATGGAAGATTGTGCGAGGAGCCGACTTCACTTTCCGAAAAACTGTTGGGGGCAGGAATATTATTTGTGAAAAACCACACTTGGTCATTGCTCGAAGCAAATACCTGAGACAGATCCGTGAGCGACGGAGTGAACGGTATGATATTGTATATTTGGACGAATCATGGGTCAACGCACACCACACCTATGCTAAAGAATGGCAGTCAGTAAATGCCAAACTCAAAAGAACAATTCCGAGCAGCAAAGGCCAGCGCATTATATTAACGCATGCTGGAAGCACTGAAAACGGCCTTGTCCATGATGCGGGACTTATTTTCCAATCAAAAAATACAGACGGTAGGGGCTACCATACTGAAATGAATGGAAACATTTTCAGGCACTGGTTGGAGAACGATCTTTTACCAATCCTGGAGAGACCTTCATGCATAGTCATGGATAATACATCATACCACAATGTCGTATCAGAGGAAGACAAAGTGCCTACTGCATCAAATACAAACGAGCAAATTAGGACATGGCTTGCGAATGAAAATGTCAAATTTGACGACACATATTTAAAACCCGAATTGTTACAACTTGTGAAGAATACGAATAAGAAAAAGGTGTACCATGTTGACAAAATCATTGAGAAATACGGCCACACCTCTCTTCGACACCCTGAATATCATGCGCACCTTAATCCAATCGAACTTTTCTGGGCTCACGTCAAAGGACAAGTTGCAGAACAGAACAGGACGTTTAAAATGTGTGATGTTGAAGTTCTGACACGCGAGTCTCTCTCAAAAATAGACATTCCGTTCTGGAAGAAGGTGTGTTGAACATGTGCTGCGGGTGGACGATGAGTACTGGAAACGAGATGTATTACTATTTGTCCAGCCAGTAATGATTATCAACCTCTTGGAATCGTCAGATTCGGAATGATTAAAATTAAGATGAATTCAATTTCAGCCGCAGTTAGGACATCCTGGGGTCTAATGGTGACCGAAGGGCAAGACTAAATGTAACCAATTGAATTCATGTTTGCAAATACACATAACGAACAACACCCACAATTAAGCACTATGTAGATACGCCTCTGACAAGAATTGCAGTAAACTGGAAAATTTAACACGATTACTGTAAACTCTAAAATTTGAATCAACTTGTGTGATATTGTCATAAAAGATCAAAGGAATTCGCTGATGTGCAAAATCTGTTGTGTTTGTGGAATAACAAAATACCAAAATCTTTGCGTCATCAATATTCTAAGATTACATGCAAAATTTGAAACCAAAATAACAAGCGGTTATCACGCAAAACTAATTCAGGTGTGATTATGAATTTCTGAACGGACTATAGAAAACGGTGTTAATATCACGGCGCCACTAATTCCATGAGCACCAACGGCGGACAGTGAGTTTGAAACTAGAGGAGGTCGGACATGAGATCAAACTTTTAGGTTGAGATTGAACCTGATCATTAGAGACAACGTTACTGCAATTAGCGCTGTGTAATATCATCATCATGTGCCATTCCGGTTGGCGTAGGCGATCATGTCCTTCCACAATCTTCTATCCACAGTGCATCGTATCAGTTCTGTTGACTGTTTTCCATGCCATGACACCAAACTATCCAGTATTTTCTCTCTTTCTCGTCCATGATCTTTCTTTCCTTTTATTTTGCCAGTTGTAACCAAATATTCCAACTTTCCTCTTCTCATGATGCGCCCGAAAAATGTTGAATGCTTCTTTCTGATGTTTTTTAAGAGCTCCCTTTTTGTGTTGGCCTGTTTGAGAACTTCCTCATTGGTCTTTTTGGCTGTCCAGGGAACTTTCAACATTCTTCTGAGAAATCCCATCTCTGTGGCCTCTAATCGTCTTTTCATTTGTTTGTCTACTGTCCATGATTCGCTTCCATAGGTCAGAATTAGTTCTATAGCCCCGATGAACTCTCTTTCTCACTTCTATCGACATAGATTTGTTGCATAAGATATTTTTCATTTTCTGAAATGATATTTTGGCCTGAGCTATTCTGTTTTTTTATTTCTGTGGTGCATCTCCCATCTGATGTTATTATTGTGCCCAAGTATTTGAAACGTTGCACTTGTTTCAACTATGTAATATAGTCCCTTCAATTATTGCCCTAAATTAGCATAATTATAATTGTATTAAAACATCTTAGTTATTTGCAATAACATTTATTTTTAAAACATTGTTTTTGCTGTAATTAAATTATCTTACAGCTTAACATGTATAAAGACACAGCGCTGTGATTCTTACAATCGGCACTTCATAAATCCATCTCCCCATCGGAACTACTTCTAATGTTTCAATGAAAAGAAAGACCATCATCCGATTTGTCGATCTTTTGTTGTCGTAGAAACAAGGAGTTCATTGTTGAAATGGCCTATCCAGTTCTTATATACATTGTAAAGTCGATATATGCCGTTGTACGGTTATAGTAAGTTTGACCACCAAAGACATTGAAGTTTATTTATTATTAACAACTTGAGTTATTTTAACTATATCACGGCTATACTAGCGAATAGAGTGGCTGACTGTACACTGACATAGAGCTAGAATGTGATTGTGTTATGTATTGTAATAAAATATTAGAGGAAATGTGATCTCCGTTGCCTCCTCTGAATATTCGTCGATGATGAGTACGACTTTCAGTTCAGGAACTAAAATTCCTTCTCGAAGTTTTTTCGATGGTCATCGATTTGTCCCTGAAACAGTCGCTTAGAGTGGTGGATATTGACTTGATATAGGAGATATGCTTCTCACATGACTATTTCTACAAGGCTTTCTCCAGAGTGAGCTGACCCAGCAGTCTGATGGTCCTAGAACCTGAGGAGGTAGGAGTGGGGGAAACCACCAATGTAATCTACAGAGATATGACTACGCAGTCATGGCGATCATGGACTCTCTTCTCATGCAGCAGTACACATGTAGTCAGAAGATGCCTCGATGAAAAGTTGACATTTTGTGGAACTCGCCGCATTAGCGACGACTCTATAAGGTTTCACAGCCATTACATACTCAAACACTGATGATCTCAAAGATTTATTGTACAATGAATAATTTGTTTGTTTTCTGCTCCAGATATTCGTGGAATGTTCCATGATTTGCAGTTGTTTGACTACATGTAAGTTAATTGCAGAAAAACATGAATGTAAAGTACTTAAATCCTGCAGCAAAGCATGAGTATAACGTTAGTAATAATAATTATTACATATATTTTTTTTATGCGTGTGTGTTTGTGTGTGCACGTTTATACACCTATGTATGTATTTACTGTATAAATCGCTTACCATCAAATGTGTCATCGGCAAACATGACTAGTTTCAAAAGCTAGCGGGAAGTTTGTTCGAGTCTATGAAACCAGAATTATCTCTAGAACACGACATTAACCTACTCTTTATCGGACATATCATTCACAGATAAGATAATAGCCTATCCTCTGAATGTTTTGGGGATTGTATTGTTTCGTATAAAACTACTGGTGGTTTATATTTATATATATATATATTTTTTTTTTTGAGGAAAAAAACAATCGCGGGAATAGATTATTGCCAAATTACAGCGGAGAAAAAGGGAAACATCCTGAAGTAAAGTTTTGGTAAAATATAATGTGCAAAACTATAAATCAGCCAGGAGGATTTAGAGATAAGAAAGTTAAGAAAAAGTAAGATAACTTGCATAGATCGACACAGAAGGAAAAGCGATTAATTTTCTTTCTTTCACTTCTGTTTTTTTTTTTTTTTGTGTTCATACATTTTTGGATCCTATGTTACAAAATCCTCTTTCTTTGTTATTTGTTATAATTATCGCCTTCTCTTACATATCTCTTTCTTCTTTTCTTTGCTATGTTCTAATGTCTTCTACCTTCTCCTATCGTAAGCCCAAAGATTTCGACTTGCAACTGGGTGGAGTCAGCGACCCAAAGCTAATTGCCTGCGTTAGGATATGCGACCAAGAGAGATTATCGAGACCATACTCCACATCCCAGTTGTGTTCCTGAAAACAGACCAGCCAGTTTGGTCAAGAGAGTAAGGGCGAAGTTAGAAGTTGACCCTTTAATTTAAAATGTTTGACTATAGTCGGATGTTTTGGTGCGAAAAGCGCAAATATTACAACTTACCAGCAAACCACAACACAACGCATTTCCGCCAACTTAACGTCCTTTGAAGGGAGTGGCGGAAAAGAGGACTATTCCTTCTTTTTGTAGGCGTCGAGTGTACGCAAGAAAGAAATAATTTCTTATTACATTTTTCTAAGTTGTAATTTTTAATTCTTTGATCGTTGTTAGAACTGTTCCCCCTTTATTTCATTTTTACAAGTCATTTGTTTTCTGTGTTTTAATTGGGTTCAATTTGTACGCCCTGTGTGTCTTTCACTCTTCCTTTTCCTTTGCTGTGTATAATTTACAGATACATTGGGCAGGGATATGCGTTGCAATAATGGAGAATATCCGGTCTAACTAGCACCCTAGATTTCCTTATTAGACATTAAATAGACAGGTTACAGAATCTGTGAAGAGCTCGAAATCGCAGTCATGGCGCTTTTGAGTTGAACACGTCAAGATAAAAAGAAAATGTATATATAGATCGACTCAACAACATTTTTGATCCAGTAGGCCTTCAGATCAACACGACTGAAATGAAAGTCCTTGATACTACCAACATAGTTTCTGATATAAAACTTAACAATGACATTTTACAAAAAGTTACACATTTGACCTATCTAGGCAGCAAAATATCCAGAGACAGAGACATAACATCAGAAACTATGACACACATCGCACTAGCATCAAATACTCAGTGATCGAACACAACTTGCATTTTTCAACTTCTATGTGATACCAGCGTTAACATATAGATATGAAAGCTGGAAATTCGTCCAGTCTATATTAGAAAACTAAATGCCTTTAAGATCAAATATCTACACAAAATCTCGATCATAAGTAGGAGAGAATATATTTCAAAGAACTGATAAGAAAGGAAATTAAACACGAATATGTATCGAAACTTATAAGTCTCTCTCTCTCTCTCTCTCTCTCTCTCTCTCTGCGATCAGGACTCAATCATAGTAAGGATTCCAGACTCTCACATGAAGTCAGATGTCAGGCTAAGTGTGTTGATCGCCCCCACAGACAGAACATCACAAGTAGAGTTCGCCAGATCCACTCTGATTGAACACCCGTTAAAACGTTGCACTGTGTTCTGCATCAGTGGCCCAGTGCATTCGATTTCAGCCAGCATTTTATTCGGGTTTGCTTTCCCTAGCCTTTGATTGTCCCCAATCTTCCTGCAAGGCAGAAGATTGTCTTTTCTGTAGGTAGATTCTGCCCTTAGATGGTCGGACCTCCCAGGTTTACGAGCACCATCTGCCCGAGTCACTAGAGGTGACTAACACAGACATGCACACACAAAGATGTGAGATGTGACTAACACAGACACGCACGCACAAAGATGTGAGATGTGACTAACACAGACATGCACACACAAAGATGTGAGATGTGACTAACACAGACATGCACACACAAAGATATGAGATGTGACTAACACAGACATGCACAAACAAAGATGTGAGATGTGACTAACACAGACATGCACACAGCGATACAAGGCATGACTAACACTGACACACATCAAGATATATGACACATGCCTAACATAGACATGCACACAAAGATAAGAGATATGACTAACATAGATATGCACACACAAATACATCGTATATGTCCTCAGAATGAATGAAGCAGGACTTCCCGTCATGCATTCATGTGGGAACCATCTGGTAAAAGAAACGAGGCAGACAAAGAGAATGGCTTAGCAGAACAATTACAACGGAAGGCTCAACTTTGGGGCAAAGTAACAGCAATGTCCTGCAAGAACTAAGAGCAAATTGTCAAACGTGGAGAGTTTCTACTCCCACCCTATGTTCGATGTCCGGGCCGAGAGGTGAATGAAAGATGTCTTTGAGCGACGAAAGCACGGGAAAGAGACATTCGTTTTCCATTCAAATTAACTACATTTTTTTTTTTTTGGGGGGGGGGGGGGGATTGGTTGGTCTCGAGGCAAGACGCCGGCCTCGAGACAGAGAAGTTGTGGGTTCAAATCCTGGCCACACCGGTTGGCATTTTATTTATGATTACTCTTTGAGGCAACCACCCCTGGTCTCGGCAGCGAGGTACAGCTTGAAACGTCAATTACTCTTCGACGGGAAAAAATATGAGTACCTCCGAAGACGGAGTTATCTGCCTGTGCAGCGAGAGACCCCTGTGCACACTGCTGCATGGGAAACATGTATTAACGCGCACAATTCAGTTCTTAGTCTCTGGGGACTTCGTCTGAAGTAAAAACTGGAAAACTAAAAAAAAAATATATATATATACATTTTGATAAACAATAGATTAAGAAACACATCGAGCAGTTTCATAGCAGATCGCAGTAGCAATCATTACGAATAATGGGAAAATACAGAATGCAGTTTTCATTTTTTTTTTAAAGAGGGTAAAAAACATATGATGTTAAATGCACATTTGCGTAAACCAAACAAGTAGGAATATAGCGTTCTCCTTTTGAAGAAAACATACACAAGATAAAATAAGCAAAGCAAATTAAAAAAATGAATGCGATATAACAAGAGAAGAATACTTAAACCAGAGGGGCGCAAATAGAATTGAAATTGACACACACGCAAATATATACACACGCTCTAATAAACACATACATGCATATATATATATATTTATATATATATATATATATATATATATATATAATATATATATATATATATATATATATATATATATATATATATATATATATATATATATATATATATATATAATTAAAACATGCCACACCCCCCCCCACCAAAAAAAAAAGGAAAAGGAAAGAAATGAAAAAAAGAAAATCACCGCCTTGCAAAACGGTCAGGAAATAGGGAAAGCCAAAGGTTAAAGTGAAACAATATCTTAAATGAATGAGCTAAGATCAAGTTTCAAGAAACTGCTAAAGAAATTCGCTATCATACGAACGAAGAAAATAAGGCAAGGAGAAGAGCGTACAAATGAATAAAATGACGAAAACTCCGCCATAACACGTCATAAGAAAGCAACTTCTACGCGAGCCTATAAAAAGCCGTTGCAATTAATAGCCACTTTAGACGACTGAAGAGGGCATCAACGTGCTGGGTTAAAGCTTAGACAAGTAAGTATACAGCGCTGGTAAAGACAATATTCGAACAGAAGTGTTGCTTAAAGTGTAGTTTTTTTGTGCCGAATATATATTGTAAGTTTCAGAGGCAATGCAGCAGGAGGTCTACGCCTGGGAGTCAGGACCAAGGCCGGCTCACCTCTCTTAGAGTATCAAGAAGCTAAAGGGCCGAAACACTTGCTCGACGGGGTTCCCTTCTGATGATCAGATTGCCTCCTGCTGCAAAGCTGTGTATAAAGAGTTTCCTATTACTGAAATTATGCCGATTGGAATATTGCTCACGGTTTCACTTCCTTATACTGCCAGATCCGTTGTTCATCACCTCATCTGTTTTTTTTTTTTTTCGTCCAAGTATTTTGTTATTTTACGAGACGTGTACGAGTGAAAAAGAAATTATGTGCGGCATCAGTCATGGATCGAATTCGATCAAATGAAATTCCACATATGGGAAGAAGGTGAAATTGAGTAATGAGTGAAATAAAGAAAGGAGCAGAGAGAGGGTTCCAAAATAATCAAAGATGTCTCACGGTTGGCAAAGATCATATGTCTACAAGGGTGCAAAAAAAAAAGTTAATCCTCGAGAGTGCCCCAAAAAAATAAAAATAGGATGTCAAAAATCCTTTCAAAGATTTTCAATGAGCCACAAATCATGTACGTCTTAGATGGTACCACAGATTATATTCGTCTTTGATGGTACCACAGATTATATTCGTCTTTGATGGGGCCACAGATTATATTCGTCTTTGATGGTGCCACAGATTATATTCGTCTTTGATGGTACCACAGATTATATTCGTCTTTGATGGTGCCACAGATTATATTCGTCTTTGATGGTACCACAGATTATATTCGTCTTTGATGGTGCCACAGATTATATTCGTTTTTGATGGTACCACAGATTATATTCGTCTTAGATGGTACCACAGATTATATTCGTCTTAGATGGTGCCACAGATTATATTCGTCTTAGATGGTACCACAGATTATATTCGTCTTTGATGGTGCCAAAAATCATATACGTCTTTGATGGTGCCAAAAATCATATACGCCATGAAGGTACTAAACAGAAGTCAGTTATGAGCTGCTGACTGCATTCCCCAGTTGTAATTGGGTATCTTGGGCCCAATCCGGCTCATCTGATAAATATCACTTAAAAGTGTAATTTGTGTCTCATGTCATACGTACGACAACGTTCCACCCAGCAATGACTAAACCGAGCAAGCATCTCTCTTTCTCTCTCTCTCTCTCTCTCTCTCCCTCTCTCTCTCTCATTTAAATAAACAGTTTTTCATTTCAAAAGATTATGAACCGAAAGATACCACTAACATTTGTCTTCCATGACTGTGATTAACTTGAGGCTGTCTAGTACGATCGTCTACATATAATGTCAAGTGCGCTTTATTTTGCCATTTTAGTGAAATTGATGAAGGGACGTTTCCGCAAGATGGCCGCCCGAGGGTACGCCTCCGTTTAGTTTTTCGTCGTCTACTTCACCAACTGAAGACTTAAGCGGGGCCAATTTGGAAAGCGGGGGATTAATCTAATCCGTGTTTATAGCCAAGGAATCCCTGGCGTCGCTACGGAGTCTCCGCTGTAGACAAAACTGATTCATCGAGAGCTTTGCCATGGCCTTCCTGTCGCCATCTTGAGTTGCTATTTTGATAGTGCACTGACGTCCACTAGCTTAAAGGTATGGTAAACCTGAATGTGTCAGTTGTTATGTACTGAGTGACGCTCAAGTTGGAGATGTGATCAACATTGTAGAGATCAGAAATGATGTCAGAGAAGCAGAATTATTGTCATCATTGTGTGTACTATTTATTGCCACCTGACACAGGAGTTGATGAGTTAGGTAGACCAAGTCAAAAATGGACAGATATTTTAATAAGCTTTCCGGATGAAACTATTTTTTTTTTCCTCCTGTTGTTTCGTGTATGTTGTATTCCAAGTGTTTTTTTAAAATTAAATCATGAATATTTCTATATAATTTGCAAGGAGAAAAATGCGTGCCCTTCTATAAAACAAAGAGGAAAAAATTCTAAAAAATGACCTCAAGAACAACATTGTGCATCACAGCTATTGAGTTCTTTATGGGTTATCATCGTTGCACTTCGAACATGTCCGTAGGTGTTCAAATTCCATTCTCAACATGTCTCGCAACGTCCAGCGATTGTTGTCTCCAGTTCTGTTTTGGTTGATAAGTACTATTTTGCACCCTTCTATGTGTGTAATGTGCATCGCAGTAAAACAGTCTTCGATGTCAGAGTTCGAAAATCTACTTTGTCTGTGTTTGCCCGACGGCTATTCATCACCATCCGTTCTGAAACGGGCGCTAATCTCTTAGTCAACTACTGTAGATGTGGTTAACTGCAAGCCGCGATACTTGGCGCCTTTCTACTTAAGACATATCCGTCTTTAGTCAGACATTTTGGACATCCAGTTGCCTTCCTCCATGATTCTAAATCACTTTGTCAAACTAGTTAGTCCGTTGCGAGAAGCACAGTTATGGAGTCAGATTGTAAACAGATGCTGCCGCTGGTCCTGATACAATTTGCCAATCCAGGCGGTTGAGGCACATTTTGACCATGAACTTCTATGCAACTGACCTCTTTAACTAAACATAATTTCTTATCCAGAGGTTGAATCTTAGCTATGGAACACTCGGTCCCCGAGTTAACGCTTAATTATCATTAGTGTTTAGGTTTTTGTCCAGTGAGGCTAATTAAAAAAACGCCAAAGTGGTGTATAGGGAATATAGTGTTAGTGACCATTAATTTTACAGACCTTCAGCACAGGATTTTTGGGGTAATGTGGTAGGTATTTACACCCGTGCCGCTTTACTTTCCCATAAAAATGCGGTACCCATTTAAGGCTGGGTGAACCCGGAAGCCGTTGGTTGGGATAGAACACTACCTCTTGTCCTTTGTAGTCCAGTTCACTAACCATTGAGCTTACGCGACAGCCGTTCATAAACATACTTGAATTAAAATCAACACACTTTCATCAACATCTTATAAAGATCTATATTTTATGGAAGAAACAATCATCATTTTTTTTGGCCATGCAATGAGAAGAGAACAGCTGGAATAAATGGTAACAACTGGGAAAATTGAAAGACGAAGAAATAGAGGGAAGCAAAGAGAAAATATACCAGACAGCTTAAGAGAATGGTTTGGCAGTAGGTCAACAACAGAAATGATAAAAAAAATAACTTCCGGGATCGAAATTTGTGGAGAGACATGATCACCTGCGCCAGCAGGCTTGGTACTAGATGATGATGAAGATGATGATATTTTAGGCTATATAAGCACTCATAATGTATATGAGTGTGAACAAAAGAGACAGAAATGAAGTACAATAAATAAAAAAATAGTAGGTATAACTATAACTCTGAGCTATATCCAGAAACAAGAATTGTAATTATTTAGATACATTCATGTTAACAAACAAACAACATTTTGGGACTAAATATGTGAACAACAAGAGAGACAGGAAAAGAGCACTTTAAAAAAAATTGATTAGGAAAATATTAAACGCTAAACAAATTGTCAAAATCGATTAGTGCATTTGTCATCATCAAGTGCCATGCCTGCTGGCGTAGGTAATCATGTCTCTCCACAAATTTCTATCTCGACAGTTATTTATCATTTCTGTTGTTAACCTTCTGCCAAGCCATTCTCCTGAACTGTCTGGTATATTTTCTCTTTGCTTCCCTCTTCCTCTTCATCTCTTCTATTTTACCAGTTGTCACAATATATTCCAGCTGTTCCCTTCTCATTACATGGCCGAAAAATGAAGATTGTTTCTTCCTAATAATGTAAATTAGCTCTCTTTTTGCTTTGGCCTCTTTGAAAACGTCTTTATTACTCCTCTTAGCTGTCCATGGTATTCTAAACTTTCTCATTAGCATAATACCAAAAGCTAAACAAATTGTTAAAATAGATTAGTGTAATACCAAAAGATAAACAAATTGTTAAAATGGATTAGTGTAATACCAAAAGCTAAACAAATTGTTAAAATAGATTAGTGTAATACCAAAAGATAAACAAATTGTTAATATGGATTAGTGTAACACCAAAAGCAAAACAAATTGTTAAAATGGATTAGTGTAATACCAAAAGCTAAACAAATTGTTAAAATGGATAGGTGTAATACCAAAAGCTAAACAAATTGTTAAAATGGATTAGTGTACTACCAAAAGCTAAACAAATTACTAACGTAAAGTAAACCGAGAAACTGACAAAAGCCGTTCATTCTCTCTCCTGGCTGTAAAGCATAGTAAGAATATAAGCCACAGTACAATAGGAATGTAAATCATGGCACAGTAGGAATGTAAACCATGACATAATAGAATTGTAAACCATGGCACAATAGAAATGTAAACCACGGCACAATAGAAATGTAAACCACGGTATTATAGAAATGTAAACCACGGTATTATAGAAATGTAAACCACGGTATTATAGAAATATAAACCACGGTATAAAAGAAATATAAATCACGGCATAATAGAAATGTAAACCACGTCATAATAGCAATGTAAACCACAGTATTATAGAAATGTAAACCACGGTATAAAAGAAATATAAATCACGGCATAATAGAAATGGAAACCACGACATAATAGGAATGTAAACCACGGCATAATAAAAATGTAATCCACGGTATGATAGAAATGTAAACCACGACATAATATAAATGTAAACCACGACATAATATAAATGTAAACCACGGCATAATAGAAATGTAAACCGCGGCATAATAGAAATGTAAATCACGGTATGATAGAAATGTAAGCCACGGCATAATATAAATATAAACCCCGGCAAAATTTGAAATGTAAACCACGGCATAATATAAATATAAACCCCGGCATAATTTGAAATGTAAACTACGGCATAATAAGAATGTAAACCGCGGAATAATAGAAATGTAAAACACAGCATAATAGAAATGTAAACCACGGAATAATATAAATATAAACCCCGGCATAATTTGAAATGTAAACCACGGCATAATAAGAATGTAAACCACGGAATAATAGAAATGTAAAACACAGCATAATAGGAATGTAAACCACGTCATAATAGAAATGTAAACCACGTCATAATAGAAATGTAAACCACGTCATAATAGAAATGTAAAGCACGGAATAAGAGAAATGTAAAACACAGCATAATAGAAATGTAAACCACGTCATAATAGGAATGTAAACCACGTCATAACAGAAATGTAAACCACGTCATAATAGGAATGTAAACCACGACATAATAGAAATGTAAACCACGGTATAAAAGAAATATAAATCACGGCATAATAGAAATGTAAACCACAGTATAATAGAAATGTAAACCACGGTATAATAGAAATGGAAACCACGGTATAATAGAAATGGAAACCACGGTATAATAGAAATGGAAACCACGACATAATAGGAATGTAAACCACGGTATAAAAGAAATATAAATCACGGCATAATAGAAATGTAAACCACAGTATTATAGAAATGTAAACCACGGTATAATAGAAATGGAAATCACGATATAATAGAAATGGAAATTACGGTATAATGGGAATGTAAACAACGGCATAATAGAAATGTAAACCACGGTATAATAGAAATGTAAACCACGGTATAATAGAAATGGAAACCACGGTATAATAGAAATGGAAACCACGGTATAATAGAAATGGAAACCACGACATAATAGGAATGTAAACCACGGTATAAAAGAAATATAAATCACGGCATAATAGAAATGTAAACCACAGTATTATAGAAATGTAAACCACGGTATAATAGAAATGGAAATCACGATATAATAGAAATGGAAATTACGGTATAATGGGAATGTAAACAACGGCATAATAGAAATGTAAACCACGGTATAATAGAAATGGAAATCACGGTATAATATAAATGGAAACCACGATATAATAGGAATGTAAACCACAGCATAATAGAAATGTAATCCACGGTATGATAGAAATGTAAACCACGGCATAATAGAAATGTAAATCACGGTATGATAGAAATGTAAACCACGGCATAATACAAATATAAACCCCGGCATAATTTGAAATGTAAACCCCGGCATAATAAGAATGTAAACCACAGAATAATAGAAATGTAAAACATAGCATAATAGGAATGTAAACCACGTCATAACAGAAATGTAAACCACGTCATAATAGAAATGTAAAACACGTCATAATAGGAATGTAAACCACGTCATAAAAGAAATGTAAACCACGGAATAATGGAAATGTAAAACACAGCATAATAGGAATGTAAACCACGTCATAATAGAAATGTAAACCACGTCATAATAGAAATGTAAACCACGTCATAATAGAAATGTAAACCACGGCATAATAGAAATGTAAACCACGTCATAATAGAAATGTAAACCACGTCATAATAGAAATGTAAACCACGGCATAATAGAAATGTAAACCACGTCATAATAGAAATGTAAACCACGTCATAATAGGAATGTAAACCACGTCATAATAGGAATGTAAACCACGTCATAATAGAAATGTAAACCACGGCATAATAGAAATGTAAACCACGTCATAATAGAAATGTAAACCACGTCATAATAGGAATGTAAACCACGTCATAATAGGAATGTAAACCACGGAATAAGAGAAATGTAAACCACGGAATAAGAGAAATGTAAAACACAGCATAATAGACATGTAAACCACGTCATAATATAAATATAAACAACGTCATAACAGAAATGTAAACCACGTCATAATAGGAATGTAAACCACGGCATAATAGAAATGTAAACCACGGAATAAGAGAAATGTAAACCACGTCATAATAGGAATGTAAACTATGCATATCAAGATTCCAAACGACATCCTTTTGCGGACGATGAAGAAAGTAGTCGTCGTGCAAGTTCAGGAAAAATCAGGAAATAAATGAAAAAAAAAGTAAACAGAGTCAGATAAACAGACACAAACAGACAGGGTGGCAGAGAGGAAGGCAGGTGGACGGACCACATAGACAGCAAATAGACAGCCTGACAGACAGACCAGACAGACAAACAGACAGACAGACAGACAGACAGATATATAGATAGATAGATAGATAGATAGATAGATAGATAGATAGATAGATAGATAGATAGATAGATAGATAGATAGATAGATAGATAGATAGATAGATAGATAGATAGATAGATAGATAGATAGATAGATAGATAGATAGATAGATAGATAGATAGATAGATAGATAGATAGATAGATAGATAGATAGATAGATAGATAGATAGATAGATAGATAGATAGATAGATAGATAGATAGATAGATAGATAGATAGATAGATAGATAGATAGATAGATAGATAGATAGATAGATAGATAGATAGATAGATAGATAGATAGATAGATAGATAGATAGATAGATAGATAGATAGATAGATAGATAGATAGATAGATAGATAGATAGATAGATAGATAGATAGATAGATAGATATAGATAGATAGATAGATAGATAGATAGATAGATACATAGATACATAGATAGATAGATTGAAAAGAAATCTACTGTGAGTGATCACTGAACTGCAAAAATAGCACTTCCTAACAATCTCTAATAATTGTCACCTCCAGACGAAAGCAGAAATCTGGACCATATCGATTGTACAAGCGGTTATATGTTAGGAAGCCTGTTCAAGTTGCAACAGTCCACTGCTCCTTTCATCTCATTATTTCTTTCTTATGAATATTTTTCAGATATTTACAGATAAAGCACTTCTATTTATTGGCGAATATCTACTGCCGTTTTCGGCGCAAGATAAGTATCTCGTACGTTCTTCAGCTAATCCCTGGACAACTGCAATCAAGATAGCACAAGCCGAGATGGGGCAAGTTTGGATCTCACTTGACAATGGCCTTTCTCCGAGCCAGTAAGCCCACAGGGCCATGCTAAGATCTTCAGATTCAGCAGTCTGTATGCCTTTTTATCATACCAGAGCTTCAGCGCTCCGCGACACTGACAAGACCGGGAGAATGCTCAGGTGATTGTTTGGTGACTCGGTTATAGTCTGTCTTTATAGAGGGAATCAAAACTATCGTACAGATGAAAGCCTTGGAAGTAACCGGAGCTGACATTACTTCTACTAGATGTCAACGCAAATAAATTCTCCATTCTTAGCAAGTAAATGGACGGCCTATCAGTTGTCTATCACTGTCTGTTTTTGCTCCTTTTCACACGATCCACTTCAAATTCAGACACAGTTTTCACGCTACTTATTGCTATTATATTCCTCAATGAAAACTGAATACAAGATATTCGGCCTCATTTTAAGAACTAGATTTTAAAACAGTCTTCACAAGAGGCAAATAGTTGGATTGTTAACACAATGTGGCACCAAGCTTAACTATTTTTTGATATATATCAGACACTGTGAGTGAATTTATCACAAATTTTGGTTGTTCATTTACCAAACAAATCGTCACGGTTTGAATAGCGTAGATATAAATGTGTTCCTCAACAAGTTGCACTAATATTTTGGTTGATTTATCTGTTTACGAATTGTAGCACTTTCTTAAATCGTTTCTACCATCCATTACATGGTTGTTGCATTAAATTACATGATTGGAGCATCAAAGACACGCATCGATGGTGCAGGTAATTTCGAAGAAGCACAGTAAGAGAATATGTTCTTTCGTTTCATTGACAAGATATGTGAGCGCATTTCTCTCTCTCTCTCTCTCTCTCTGTGTGTGCGTGCGTGCGCGCGTGTGTGTGTGTGCGAGCGCGCCCATCGTTGTAGTAGCTGTCAGACTCTAGATTGATGAGCAGTTTTTCTCATGCATGTTTATCCCCCCTTGGAGTGACTGTAGAATGAAAAAGGCAATTGCAGTATCCAGAAGGAACTAAATGACGGTGTATAAAGCATTCTTTATAACTGACGAAATACAGGGAAAGAGATTGCGGACGACAAAGAGAGAGGATGCTAAATAGCTTGGTGTCGTGGCACTGTAAGCAATCAACAGAACTGATACTATGCACTGAGGACTGAGAATAGTGAAAGAACATGGGCGCACCACACCAACCGATAGAGCACATGATGATGGTAATGCATTATTAACACCAATCTCCTTATAGAAGAGTTATCTATTCTGAGATATTAATCATCATCTATGATTTGTATCTTCTTTGATATCTTTATAATCTACATGTAGTGACTCCTCTGAT
The DNA here is from genome assembly GCA_032433765.1 of Megaustenia siamemsis. Taxonomy (NCBI): domain Eukaryota; kingdom Metazoa; phylum Mollusca; class Gastropoda; order Stylommatophora; family Ariophantidae; genus Megaustenia; species Megaustenia siamemsis. Next base: position 47,184,232 of record JAVIAB010000092.1, on the reverse strand, counting down.
ACATTATCGACATGATACATTATCGACATGATACATTATCGACATGATACATTATCGACATGAGACACACGTTGTGGTTTGCAATAGAACTGTGTTATTCGCTTTTTTCGATCCAACACATCCGAGTCCAATACGGCAATTTTTGAGTACCGAGTTGCCTTTCCTCTTCGATCCCTACTCGCTTGGCCAAACTAAAATGTTTAGTTTGTTTCTAGAGGCACCGCAAAGAGGTGGAGTAGGGTCTGGATGGTTCTGCATTACAGATCCTAACTCAGGTCATAAGCTGTGATGTCTCCAGCTCTGCTGTTATTGGGCGCTTTGTCTCCATAGTTGTTGTCTCCATAGTTATTGTCTCCAAAGTTGTTTTCTCCATAGTTATTGTCTCCAAAGTTGTTTTCTCCATAGTTATTGTCTCCATGGTTGTTGTCACCATAGATTGTTGTCTCCATGGTTGTTGTCTCCTTAGTTGTTGTTTCCATGGTTGTCTCCATACTTGTTTCCATAAGTGTTGTCTCCATAGTTGTTGTATCCGTATTTGTTGTCTCCATGGTTGTCTCCATAGTTGTTGTCTCTGTGGTTGTTGTCAACATGGTTGTCTCCATAGTTGTTGTCTCCATAGTTGTTGTCTTCATAGTTGTTGTCTCCATGTTTGTTGTCTCCATAGTTGTTGTCTCCATAGTTTTTGTCTCCATAGTTGTTGTCTACATAGTTGTTGTCTATATAGTTGTTGTCTCCATAGTTGTTGTCTCTATAGTTGTCTCGAAATAATAATAATAATAGTAATAATAATAATAATAAAGGACAAAGTCCGGACGGACGATATGAGGTCAGAGCTAAAATAAAAAACAACAGCAAGGATGAAAGTAGTCAGCTACCAATAACTGCGTAATTGTGACGGTTAGAGTTGGGGTGGGGTGGTGGAGGCTCCAATATTTTTTTTTTCGTTCGCCAGCTTTTACCTCTGACGAAGTCCCTAGAGACTAGGAACTGAATTGTGTGTGTTAATCCATTTTTCCCTGGCAGCCGTGTGCACAGGGGTCCCTTGCAGCACAGGTAGATAACTCCGACTTCGGAAGTACTCATATTTTTTTTCGTCGATGAGTAACTGACGTTATCAGGCTCTGATATATCAATAATTATAACATAAAAATATAAATATGAAAGCATGACCAATCTGACAAAATATGAAGACCATAATGAAGGTAAAAGTCGAAATCAAAGTGTTGAATAGCAAAATAGCGGGAAACGGGTGAAGGGTGAGCAATACATAGAGATACTCTAAAACAGAGCTCTCCAACGCGGTTCCTGCAAGTACTACGGCGCCCTCGACTTACTTTCTTGGCGCCCGCGACACACTTCCTGTCGCTAAATTATTCACAACCAACTCTAACGTTGCATAAAACCTCAAGATTTACTAGTAAGTAAAGTCCCATTTCCTTCACAGTTAATATTTAATCTCTTCATTTTAATTACTGTAATATTAGCTGTATTACTCTTCTTATTATTTTTTTTTCTTCTTCCTATTATTATTATTTTTATTATTATTATTATTATCATCCCAATAGTAACTTGGCGCCCGCGTCTACACTGCTATCAGTCAGATGCCGCCCCGTCTTCTCTCCCACCCCCCCCCCCCGATATATAAATACGTAGGACAGAATGTTGTTATATCGAAGAAGAGATTAAACGTAAAATGGTATTCGGCAGCAAAATAGCGGAAAGACAAGACAAGCTACAACGTTTCGGCAAAAGCCTTCATCTGGTATAACACCAAGAGACTATACACATTAAATCTGAAATAGAAGACTAGTGACCGTGAGAGATGACAAGGAAAACAACAATAAGCAGCGGCAGTATATACAAAAAGATAAGCACAGATATCAAATGATATCTTTTATATCAAATATATTATGATAAATGTGCTTATCCCCTTGCATATACTGTTGCTACTTACTGTTGAGTTCCTTGTCATCTCTCGCCGTGACTATAATATAGTCGTTATAGCATTACTTCTACTTTGTTTAATGCACATAGTTTATGTGTTATACATGATGAAGGCTTTTGCCGAAATGTTATAGCCTTGTCTTGCTTTTCTAGAGACAAATAATAGTAAGTGAATATTATTATAGAGGGAAACTTCCGAGGCGATAATTAGCGTTTGGCCTTTCGTGGCAAGGCGCTGTCCCACTGAATACGGGTTCGATCCTGCGTTAGTCCATATAAAGGGCATAAAAATGCGAAGCTGCAGTAAAGCTGAATGTGAGGAAAAATAAAAAAAATAGAAACAAATGGTATGTAAGAAGCTTTACGTCATAAGTGGACGACACAGACTAAACGACGTTTCGGCCCAATATACCTTTAGCAGGAACAAACAAAAAAACACACACACAAAATTAATAACGAAACAACCAAAACAAAACAATCGAAATGTGTTAAAGAAAACAAAATTATCTATCCTGTGTGATAATTGCACTTGGTTGCTATTTCCTTTTCGTTTTGACCTCTGTTAACACACAGGATAGATAATTTTGTTTTCTTTAACACATTTCGATTGTTTTTGTTTTGGTTGTTTCGTTATTAGTTTTGTGTGTGTGTGTTTTTGTTTGTTCCTGCTGAAGGTCTATTGGGCCGAAACGTCGTTTAGTCTGTGTCGTCCACTTATCACGTAAAGCTTCTTACATACCATTTTTTTCTATTTTTTAATTTTTCTTCAGTCCATATATTGTTCTTTGTTTTTTTTTTCTGTTGTTGATTATTTGTCATTTTTTCCGAGTGCTGTAAAACATACCTCTTCCTCTGAATTGATTCGAGCTTTTCTGTTAGTTTAGCTACTCAATATCATTGTATGTTTATTTTCTCTGTTTTCTGCAGCTATAGATGAGCTATGCAGAGTATTTCATATGTTATTATATCTGATATATGTGTTTGTCTCCTTGTAGATGGAGGGATGGGAACTTAATGAGGCAATGGATACAGTATAAAAAAGTATGTAACGGAGAAACAGAACAGACTACAATGATGGGACCGCGTAGAGGTGACACCTTTATCATCATCATCATCAGCTGCCATACCGGTTGGCGTAGGTGATCACGTCCCTCCACAATCTTCTATCTACAGTGCATCGTATCAGTTCTGTTGTTGACTGTTTTCCATGCCATGACACCAAGCTATCCAGTATTTTCTCTCTTTGTCGCCCGCGATCTCTCTTTCCTTTTTTTACCTTTATTTTTTTCTTTCTTTATTTTTTTTCTTTGTTTTTCTTTCTTTTTTGACACCTTTATAGGAAACAAAGATCTCTTATTTCCTCTCTTTTGGCCAAGATAGTTTTGCTGGTTGACAAAATAAAATGTTGGTAAGCTGGGCTGTCCACAACTTTTTCAGGAACATGAATAACGACCATGGGTGGATTATATTTGTGTTCCTAATTACTGTCAAATCCTTTCAGCTATTATCTGGGCGACTATACCTGGGTTCAGAATTCTGGCGTCTGGTTGACGAACGTCCACCGTGATTAAAGCTCACCTAAAGCCTGCTGATGCCAGACGCGATAAACGAGCGGGTCCGAGCACTCTTGTAATGCCCGCTTGTCAGCGTTGGCCGCGTCACAGGGGTCAGTGATCAGTCAACAGTGGACAGCGATGGGGCTTAGAGATTATTTGAAATTCCAGATGGAGCGTTGCTTCGATTTTCATCAACGAGGCCTTGAAGGGGAAGAGGACAAGGTCATCGTGCGGTTATTACTCATGGCCGAATATTAATTTCTTGACTTGACTTAATCCCCTTGTTAGCCGTGAGCTATGAGCTCTTTGAATATTATTTTCAAGAAAATCGGGACCAAAAATGGCCATGATCTTACTACATTTCGTTGTAGCAGTTCGAAACAAGATTAATTACAACCGAAGAAGGAAGACAAGTCCAGCACTAAAAAAAATGTCATCTTTAAGACGGATGCTACGGGGTAGACGGTGATAATATCGCTGCCTTAACGCAGCCAATGCAATTTGTGTCCATTTAATACACATAATGACCAGGAAAATGGATACAGTTAATCGTCAGGTGAACAAAGCGAGGACTCCAGTAGTCGTGTAGGAAATGTGGTGTTAGATAAGATTCGTACAGGAAGGAATGAATGACAAATTGCTACATAAAATAGTAACATAAATACTGTTCTTCATCTGTTGAAACTGAGCAATTATATGACGGTTCTTGGTATTATTTGTTCTGCTAAATAGTCAGTGAGTTAATCTCGTGAATTAATCTCTAAACATCAAATGTGAAAGACAAATGAAATAGTTTGAAACAAAAACAAAATTATATATTATATCTTCATTTCACATTTGCGCTACCAATGCCAGACATGGGTGTTATATTCAAGAACAACTTTGAAAATAGCCTCCGCAAAAATGAAACGTAGACTCAATGACAGGAAACATTATGAGGCAATAAAAATAGAAGTGACGATTTTAGAATTTAAAAAAAGCTCGGTGTAAATCCCGTCGTTTAATTGCATAAAGAAACAACAGACGAATGGTTTGGTCACTTGAAAATATGCGGCTATTGCACTTCAGCTCTATATAATAGAGAATCTGAAAGAATGTATGAGAGAGAAAGAGAGATGTGCAACAAATGAAAGAAATACGCCGACAGGGAAAAAAATGAACTGCTGGACAAAAATCGGGCATGTAGTGTCTGATGTGGCGCCAGTAGTCAGTACCAGCAAAATGACTGATGTCAAAAAAGTAGGATGATCTCCACTCTCGTCAGACCACCAGAGACACGCTTGTCAATTACCCACAACCACTCAGATGACCCATTTTGATTAGTCGACGGTACTTCCGCCACGACAATGAGCTGGAATCAATGAATCTCTTTCAAAACGACAACAGTGTTTTCCATCTTCAGTCAGGCGTGCACTACTATTTGATCTGCTGAAAGCAATGGATATTTACCGTTCTCTTCTCACTTTTCCAATACCATCTATTTATTTTTCAGCCAGGCTGTCCTCTTTTTTTGAATGCTGTGGAGACGCCACTACAGCGCTGTGGAGACGCCACTACAGCGCTGTGGAGACGCCACTATAGCGCTGTGGAGACGCCACTACAGCGCTGTGGAGACGCCACTACAGCGCTGTGGAGACGCCACTACAGCGCTGTGGAGACGCCACTACAGCGCTGTGGAGACGCCACTACAGCGCTGTGGAGACGCCACTACAGCATCAGACATGAGTGCTGTTTTAAATAAATGAATATTTATTTCTTAATGAGACTTCCGAGGTGATGGACAAATATATTACAATGAGGCAGGGGTATTTCTACGGCACTAGTGGAAAATCAGCAAACAAACAAGAAAAATGACATAACAAAAGGCATCCTGTAGAAAGGTCGAACCTGTGCACCTCGGCATACTGCTTTGCCACGAGAGATCTGCATCTCTGCACAGTCAGCTCAGATTTGCTGACACAACATTACATGTATCGTCACGAGACTTGTGCATAGGGCTGCGAATACATTTCATGAGTTAATTTGTGGACGTAATTGTTTTCTAAGTTTCCTATTAACATGTAAAAGCCACACACATAAATAAATTGCAACTTTGAGGAATTTCGTTTGAGCCTTGTAATTGTTCTTGTGGCTATGGCCTGAGCTCTTTCAATAGTCAGCCTGAAAACAAGTCTTCTATCTCCATTGCTGGTAGCATTTACAACAGGGCCATCTGGTACACAGGAAACCAAGAGTCGTTTTGGTTGCTCTCGTTGATGCATGTTTCTGTAATACGTTTTCCTCTCAAGGACAAAAAAAAAAAAAAAAAAAAGTAAAGTGCCCCCGTCACGCCAAGGATCGCATAGGGAATGTGGTGGTAGTGTCCATATTTTTTACAGACCTTCGGCACATGTTTTTTTTTTTCTTTTCCTCTCAAGGTCTATGTATAACTTTTCTATTTATCGCTTTAATGTTTTCTATTAAGTCTGGTAGTGGAGGCGTAGTGCTCACTGGATGTATGTATTAGGTTTTGCTTCAGAGAGTTGAGTTTGTCATGACAGCAGCGGTCTAAAAGGTGGGATTAGAAGTTAAGAGCTGAGAGAAAAAAAACTAGAAATAATTACGGCTATTGAATATGCGAAGAAACAACAAATAAAATGGTTTCGCTATATGATAAGACAGAAAGATCAAAATAAAACATAGCGGGTTTTCAACAAACGCTACGAGAACATCAGACACAAGGGCCGACCACGAAAAAGATGGTTTAATGTAATATTAGAAACATTAGGAAACATTATAACAGAAAAAGTTAACAGAAGAGCACCAATCAGGAAACTATATTTCCCCCCGACGTTGAACGGCAAATGAGGAAAGAAAAGATGAAAGGTGAAGGACGGTGCACAATCTTGTGTGATGTCTTATTTGAGTGTTGCCCTCCACTGAAGCTCTACTGTTCTCTGACTGTTTTCTAGGATATCAGATTGTATAAGCTTCCCCATAATCTAACCCAACCAGCTCACTCTTTAGACACTGACTCGAGCCATAATGTTTAAAACAACGCTATTTTATGTCATTAACAAAGAAAAATGCAATTTTGGTGAGAAAAAAAATATCAAAGAACAGCAGTTTGTTTTCACACAAAGTGGCATTTTAGTTCTACTTTTGTCAATTTAGCAGCTTTTATGGATAAAGATGAACAAGGTCGTGGCACATTCACACAAAAACGTAATTTCTTTAGCTACAGTGGATATATATGTATCATATTATGTATCATATTATGTATGATTGTATGAACGATATTTTAGTATTTAATGTTTATAATAAATGAAAAAACTGGCAAAATAAAAGGAAAGAGATATCGCGGACGACAAAGAGAGAAAATACTGGATAGCTTGGTGTCATGGCATGGAAAACAGTCAACAACAGAACTGATACGATGCACTATAGATAGAAGATTTTAGAAGGACATGATCGCGTACGCCAACCATTATGGCACATGATGATGATGAATAAATGAGAAATTGACAAATTTGAGAGTTCAGCATTCAATGTTTAATCATAGCAGTTTGTACATTTTAAGATACAGCTTCCTGTAATCACTTTCAATGTTTTATAGAACAAGCTTGCGTGTTTTATCTTCATGGGAAGGCTACCAGCAAGACAGTAAAATTAGAAGTAATGGTAGCATGTATCTCTCCCCTTGCAAAGTACGATTGTAAATTATGGACAATCTCGTAAACAGCAAGGAAGAAAATCGATTCATTGGAAACAAAATGCTACATGAAAATCTTTAATATACCTTTGATACTGAAAACGAGCAATTAAAACATACTAAAAGACAACTGGCTTCTAAACACCATTCTACAGAGGAAATTAAAATACTACGGCCAAGTTAAAAGACACAGCGGGCTGGAAAGAATGGTAGGCATGGTTTTAAAAAAAACGAAATAGGTGCAGACCAAGAAGAAGGTGGTTGCAAGATTACAAAGAAACATTGAACATGAAAAGAGAAGAAGTGGGAGTTCTGGCTAGAGATAGAGATTCTTTCTGACGTGCTGTGGTAAATGTAACGTTCTGCAAAGGACAGACAACCTGGTAATGATAAAACACAACTGAACGAATCATCTAAAGTATCAATGACAAAGAGCAGTGAAAGGAAAAGAGAAAAAAAAAGACTAGGCAGTTGGAATTTGAGAAACCCAACTACTTGACACACATCTTTTTTTTCCGCCAGCTCTGACGAATCTGACGAAGTACCTAGAGACTAGAAACTTAATTTTGCGTGTTAATCCATTTTTCCTTGGCAGCCGTGTGCACAGGGGTCCCTCGCCGCACTGGCAGATAACTCCGACTTCGGAGGTACTCATATTTTTTTCCGTCGATGAGTAATTGACATTTCAAGCCGGGTCTCGCTGCTGAGACCAGGGGTGGTTGCCTCAGAGAGAAATCATAAATAAAATCCCAACCGGTGTGGCCGGGATTTGAACCCACAACCCCTCTGTCTCGGGGCCGACGCCTTGCCTCGAGACCAACCAGTTCCCTGGCACACGCCTATCTATATATTAATCACACCTATTTATAGTTTTAATTGGCCTACGGGTTGAGAAGGAAATCCCGGAAATTACCCACAGTTTGTGACGTCTTCACCTGTGCGAGCTATAGACGACTGACGTTATTTTACCCATAATGCTCCCAAAGCTGAAAATGTCACAAACAATGAGTTATTCATTTCAGCCCACGGGCTTAGCGCACTAAATATGTCTGTGTATTAATACTTAGCTATATTTATAAGAGAAATTCGGCTTCTATTTCTGGGATAGTACGCCTGTTACTTGGAGATGGAATCTGACGCGCATCTTATCACGCCGCTCGGACGCTTACTCGAAACAGGGCAAATCATAAACGGAAACGCGTTCATGAAAACATAGATAACAATGTTTGCTTTTTCAATGAGAATAGTTATCAAGAGAGATATAAGGATATAAAAGGATGTATAAAGGAGATAAATAAGAATAAAACATATTATTATAGAGGGACGCCCGTGGACTACCGGGGCTCGGAAGGAGAGTACAGAATTGTAGCGCTCTTGCCTACCAAGCATGTTCGTTGTTGTTGTTGTTGTTGTTGTTGTTGTTGTTATGGATCCAGCGATCTTTGAGCTGATGCCCTTCAGCCCAATGCCATATAGTAGTATCTGCAGGTATTTTTAAGTTCTGCTGTGGTTCCGTACAGAGTGTTCCATTTGGAGGGTCTTTGAGGAAGTAGTGTTGTTCTGATGTCAGTGGGGGTTGGACATTGAAACAGGTGGTGTTCTACAGTTTCTTGTGGGTGATTACAGAGTGGACATACTGAGGCATAGTTTTGTTATATTCTATTAATGTGGTTATTCAGCATAACATGTCCTATTCTTAGTCTGAAGATGGTGGTTTGGTCTCTTCTTGTTAGGTTGTTGATGTTGTCTTGTGGATTTGGTCTTGCCATATATTTAAAAAGCTCTCTCCCTGTTTTCCCTAAGGCCCATCCATTCAACCACTCCTCTCTACTGTTGGAGTTTATTACTTGTTTGGCTGTGTCTAGTGTGATGGATGTATGTATCTGTGTCTGTCTGGATCCTCTCTTAGTTAATGTATCTGCCTTATCATTTCCTGGTATATTTGAGTGTCCCGGGATCCATTGCATTACCAATCTTATGTTATGTGTTTCAATGAGTTTGTCTGTATCTATGATAAGCTGTGTGAGTTCTGGTTTGTTTGTGTTGTTTACCAGTGCTTGCAGAGCCGATTTGGAATCCGTAAATATAACTGTGTTTGTTTTCTTCGATGGTGCGGTATCAAAAATCATATTTAAATGATAAATTGCTGTTTCTATAGCTGTTATTTCTGCTTCATAATTGTTACAGACTTCACCATAAGGGCCACATATTTCTTCTGCTGTTCCATCTGGATAATGTATTAATATTCCATATCCAGCTTTTGAAGTAGCGTTAGTGGCTGCACCATCTGTGTATATATGTATCCAGTCTTCTGGATAAGTATCTATTGTTTTCCTTACTGCTAGTGTTACTGATACTGGGTCTGCCCTTTTATCTGTTCTGTCACATATCTCTACATTTATTTCAGGATTTTAAAAATTCCTACTTGGTGGCATTTCTTTGATGACTCTTGATGTTTGTAGTCGTTTTTCAGGTAGATGGAATTTCTCTTGTATATTTCTAACATGTTGTAATACTGACATCTGCTTAATTCTTTGTTTTGGAGTCCATGTATCTACTAATTTTCTGTTAGGGTGGTCCTTCTCCATTCTTTTTTGTCTTTCATAGAGAACCATAGCGGCCTTGTTTCTCCTCAACTCTAAAGGTTCCACATTGCAGTGAATTTCGCAGGCTGCAACTGGACTGGACCTCATTGCACCACTAATGAGTCGTAATGCATTATTTTGTATTTTGTCCAGTGCCATGTTAGTTGTTTTGCTGCATGTCACTAGGAGCGAGCTACCATGATCAAAAACATAGCGAACATATCCCAGATAGAGATTTCTAAGCGTTTCTTTGTCTGCTCCCCATGAGGTACTGGAAAGCCTTTTCATTAGTTGGAGTCTTTGTGTTGCCTTCTTAGTGAGATTATCTACGTGTTTCTTCAGGTTCAATTGTCGGTCTAGTTGTATTCCGAAATATGTAGGGTGTTCCTCTTTTTGTAGACTATTGTGTTGGAGATTGAGTTTGATGTTTGCCTTAGCTATTTTGTTACTTTTAGTAAGTACTGTATATACTGTTTTCTGTATATTTATTTTTATTTTTCAGGTATTACAGTATTCTTCTAGGTGTCTCAGGTCTTTATTTAGTTGTGCTTCAGCTGTTCTAATATTTTCATTCGTACTCCACATGACCAGATCATCTGCATAGAGAGCTTTTTTATTTATCAGGTTTTTGGTCAGATCATTGATATATATCAAAAAAAGGGTACAACTGAGTGGTGATCCCTGTGGTAATCATTCTTCTAGCATCTCTTTGTCTGATAAGGATTCATTTAATTTAGTTTGTATTGTTCTGTCAACTAGAAAATATTTGACCCATTTGTACAGTTTCCCATGTATTCCGGCATCTCTCATCTTCAATAAAAACCCCTTACGCCAGACTCTATCGTAAGCCTGTTGCAGGTCTACTAGGATGGCTAGAGTATGTTGTCTCTTCTGAAATCCATCTTGGACATGTTGTATTAATCTGAAGATTTGGTCTTCTATGTTATTGCCTGCCCTGAAACCAGCTTGTTCGTTGCACAGGGTATTCGAGGTTTCCAGATACCAGTATAGTCTGCTATTACCATACTCTCAGCTATTTTACCTATGCATGATGTTAGGGATAGGGGACGATAGCTTCTGGGGTCATCTGGAGGCTTGTTCTTTTTTAGCAATGGCACTATATAGGCATTTCTCCATGTCTTGGGAATTTTGCTTTCTTTCCATGACTTGTTGATAAGTCTGAGTAATGTCTCTTTACCTGACTTGCCGAGATGCTTTATCATCTCATTGTGTACCTTGTCAGGCCCTGGGGATTTTCTACATTTTAATTTCTTTATTTCCTTCATGTCGCAGATCGAGTTTATTGCATGTTTCTTGCCGTTTCTCTTTCTTTGCTTGTTTAGTAACTAGTTTGACCTTAGCACTAGCCTTGTAATAGCTTATTTTATTATTTAAAGTTGGGTTCTGCTCAAGTATTGTTCAGGCTTTCTTTCTTTCTCATACTGCTGTCTCCAGTTCTGTGTTCCAAAATGGTCGATATTGTGTTCTACATCCTTTTGGGTATAGTTTGTTCTGCAGTGTTGAGTATTATTTGTGTGAACATCTCGTTTAATTTTTCCAAGCTGTTGTCTGTCAGATTGTTCAGGAGTTTGTTCGGATTTTTCTTGATATATCTTCCAGTCAGATTTCTTGAAATTCCATCTTGTTCTATGTTTTGTTTGGATTTTTGTTGTTTTTGTGTCTACTATGGTGACTATGTGTCTGTGATCACTACCTATGTCATCAATAACTTCAATGTGGCAGTAGCTTATGAGATCAGCAGAGCAAATGGTTAGATCAGGTCTACTAAGGGAGAAATGAGCTCTATGTAGGAGAGTTGGTGTTGATTCTGCGTCCTGCATGATTGTAAGATTAGTTGATTGGCAAAGATCTTCTATGTATTTTCCTGCGGGATTTGAGTTAGAATATCCCCATTGTGTTGAATGTCCATTAAAATCTCCAGCCAAGATAGTTCTATGGTAGTTGACTCGATCAAGTTCTGTTATGTTACAATTTGTTCCTGGTGGATTGTAAACATTATAAATATTATATTTGCTGGATGCAAACTAAATTGTGGCGTTCTAAACACCTGTTAGTTCGGCATTAGTTAGTGACGCTACATCTCCCTGTATATTGTTTTTGATATAGGTGATTATACCCCTGCAGTTGTTGGTGCACTTACATGGATAGCTGATGTAACCTGCTATATGTGTGTCTATGTTCTTGTGTAGTGTTTCCTGCAGTAGGACAATATGGATCTTGTATTTGAACATGGTTTTGGTTAGCTCTGTTTTCTTGTTTTTGAGGCCTGAAATATTAAGTTGTAGTATGTTTAATTTATTTGTTTTTCCACTCTGACCTATCTTCATGCTCTTTCTTCCATTACAATATTTATATATTGAAGTTTGTTGGATCCGAGTTTTTCTGGTTTTTGTATGAGTTGTTTGAGTTTCTTCCAGTAGCTAATTTATCGCGCAGTCCAGCCTGGGCGCTCACTGTCTGGCGCGGACCTTGTTGACCGAGGCGGTGTCCGAGCTCGTATTGGTTTATAGTCTTGATGTACATGGCATTGTTAAAACTGGAGGACCTGTGTGCTATCTTCATACCCCAGGGTGAAGGTTTTGCAAATCATCGCCTCAATTCCATCCATGGCATGTATTGTGTCTCTGCTGACATATCATCCATCCATGTGTTCACCTTCTAGGCCCTGTATTCAAGCAGGATTCACAACAGCCCATTCCCCGCCACCTACTGTTACTGGCACTTACTCCGTTCATTCAGGTGTATCACATGGGGGCCAAATGTATCGACAGAGGATCACGTCCTGGGTCACTTGTGTCTATGCGATGTACTACAGGACTGTTGAAGGGAACATGATGGACTCCTAGTCAGTACTAGAGTCATTTGTCTTCAAGTATGTCAGTAGATGGTCTCAAGGCGGTTTCGCTGAAGCTCTCACCCTGTCCACAGGGGGTTTCTATAGAAATAGTAATAAGATAGAAGACAAGACACTCAATCAAGGGAGAGTGAGGGTGATTAGATGAGGGCCATGACGTATACCCCATGTCGGTGTGCTCTAGCCCTGCATCTATTGGGGCTCACCTCCTCCCCGCCCAGTTATACCGCTGGGAACTCGGTCGCGATCAGGACCAACTTTGCGATAACAGGGGGACCACGTGTAGGTATGGCCTTGGACACAGCAGCCCAGTGGAGTTGAATTTAGTCCATCAAAACCAGAGAGGATTTTGTCAAAACAGAGAGGTTTTGTCATCCGATATCCACTGAGCCTGGCAAATGAAAGGCTATGAACGCTTCAAATACCTTTTGGTGATGTCAAGAGCGGACATAACAGCCCCCCCCCCCAACAAACCACCACCAGGCATGTTCGTTAGAGGCGACTAATGAGCGCTGGGTATGGGATTGGCTATCCTGTACTGTAGAAATAATAAGCCGGAAATCTACACAAACATGGACAGGTCAAAGATAAAACAAAAGTCTTGGAGATGTACCGATGGAAGCAGAGGGGAAGATGATGGGGAAGGCATGAAATGATCTTAAAAGAATGGCAAGAAACTGAACGGCATGGAAAGTATTTGTTGAAGACCTATGCTCCACAGGGAGTTGAAAGGTAGAAGTAGAAGAAGATTATAGAGAGAAACTTCTGAGGCGATAGATCAGGGAATAATTTCAGGCGAAGAGGGATATTTCCAACACTGGGAAAGAAAACTGATATAAATAAGGTGACCATTCGTCCCGGATTGTCCGGGACAGTCCCGGAATTTGACATTTTTTGAACCTTTGTCCCGTTTTAGCTGCCGTACCGGTTTTGTCCCGGTTTTGGCATATTTTTTAGCTTTTGTCCCGGATTTGATAACAAATAATTTGGGACACAAACGTTTACCAATTTTGCCATTTTGGTATACGGCGTACATTTCTTCAATTAAAAAAAATATTATTCCGTTGCTGTGTAGACAATTTTGTTTAATATCAAAACAGTAGAATGCGCTCCTAGTTTTAAATCTCGTATATATTCGTTGTGTTACTAACTTTCACTTTTGCAAAAAAATGGCACCGAAGCGTAATTGTAGTTTTAATCAAGATTTACAAAAGGAATACACTTTTATAAAAAAGTCTACATCGTCATCAGACTTCACTGTAAGATGTAATATATGTTCATCCGGGTTTACTATTAACCATAGTGGACGTGGTGATATTAAGAGCCACATAAATAGTGGTAAATATAAGAGAGCCGTCGCTACTGCTGCATCAAGCTCGTTGTTGACAAATTTTTTTCGAGCTGAACAGGTTGGTGACAAAGAAGAACAGTTAGCTGCTACAGAAGGTGCCTTTGCATATCATACAGTGATGCACAATCACACGTTTAGATCTATGGACTGCACATCAAAATTGCTTCAGGTAACTTTAGAACCAAAATTTGCTTGTGCACGTACGAAAACAGAAGCTATTATTCGGAATGTGTTCACACCCCATGCTCTAAACGAGTTGAGATGTGACCTAGAAAACGTAACATTTATCTCCATACTGACAGATGCCTCCATCCACAAAGAAATCAAGATTTTTCCTTTGCTTGTCAGATACTTTGATCGCAATAAGGGACTGAAAGTTAAAATATTAGAGTTGAAGTCATTGCCGGGTGAAACATCTGATATAGTTAGTAGTTTTCGTATTGACTGTTTAACTGAAAATGGTTTAGAACTGAAAGTAGTTGGATTATGTGCAGACAACACAAATTCTAATTTTGGGGGCGCTGATAGAAAAGGATAGAACAATGTTTTCACAAAACTGAAAGAAAACCTTGGACATAGTTTGATAGGTGTTGGGTGTGCTTGCCATATTTTCCACAACACTGTTCGAGCAGCTGCAGACGTATTGCCTGTTGATGTTGAAATGACTATTGCAAAAATTTATCTGTACTTCAAATCATACACAGTTAGAGTTGAAAGTCTCAAGGAGTTTTGTCAGTTTGTCGACACAGACTTCCAGATGATTTTAGGTTATGCACAAACTAGGTGGCTTGCGCTCTTGCCTGCTGTTGAAAGGGTTCTTTACATGTTCCTGCCTCTAAAATCATATTTTCAATCTCAAGACAGATGCCCAGGTTTTATACAGGAATTATTTGAAAACCCACTGTCTGAGGCATGGCTTATTTTGGTTCACAGTCAGGCATCCTCTTTCCACGAAGCAGTGCAGAAAGTAGAGGGACAGATGGTCACTGTATTTGAAGTCATTGACAACATCAATAGGTTGAAAGCTATCTTGGAGTCCAAGCTGGAAGACGGCTTCTTGCCATCAAGAGTTCAGATAATCCTTAAAAAGCTGGAAATGGAAGGATTTCCACGTGATGATGTGAAAAAGTTTAACGCCAGTGTTTCTTCATTTTATGAAACAGCTTTAAGTTATTTGAAGAAATGGGCTGCAAATAATTTTCAAAACCTAGAGTCTTACAGCTGGGTAATGCTGAACAGAACACCAAATTGGGAAGATATTGAGAAGTCTTCATCATTAGTGAGTCAAACAGTGCCTTCAGTCGACTTTCCAGAAAATGAAATGTATGACGAATATGTCTACATGAAACAGTTCGTTACTTCACAAAAAATTAGTGAGTGGAGTCTTAATAAAACATTTCCAGGGCAGCGTTGGGTTGAACTAGCTTCCAACTTCAGAAACAATCATGTGCCCGTTTCACATATTCTGAAGTTGGCAGAGTTCTTTTTGTGTCTACCTGGAACAAATGCTGCAACAGAACGAGTGTTTTCTCTGATGAACAGTTTGTGGACAAATGATAAAACACAACTAGGTGTTGAAACTTTAAAAGCCATGTTGATCACCAAAGTGAACTATGAGGGAACAGGTGTCGAATTTTATAAGATGCTGCATACAAAGAAGGACATTTTACAGAAAATTCACTTATCTGAAAAGTACAGCATCTCTGTTTCACCTTCAATTTAAGTGAGTATCACTGTTTTTTTTTTTATCTCCTGATTATCCTGATAGCGTATTGTAGGTCTATATTATTAGATGTTTTAAAATGTATGTATTATTCACTTGAAAATGACAGCAAGAAGAAATTTAATTTTATTGGTGGAAAATTGAAGAAAAATTATCCGTCCCGGAATGGGATTTCAAAAATTTGGTCACCTTAATATAAACAATGGCAAAGACAAAAAATAATTGGCAGCAGGGATCATCATCATCATTGAGTGCCGTCTCCGCATCGAAGATTGGCTACCATGGAGAGCCATTCCACTCTGCCTCTTGCTTTGATTGTGCAAATTGTCATACGTTGACTTGTCTATCTTTTGATGTTACTCTGCCATGTTAGTCTTCTCTAATTGTGTTTAGTAGTTCTCTTTTCATTTAGTTGTTTTAAAACTTCATTGTTTGTTTTCTTTTCTTTTCAACCAATTCTACCAATTCTTCTATAAATCCACATTTCAAAGGCTTCAATTTTCTACTCTGTTTTCTTGTCTAATGTGCATGTTTCTGCACCATCACGATCACGAATAGGATATGCTTACACAAGGCGTAGCAGACAAACAATTGAACTACAGTAAGTCCGTCACATGAGCCTGTTTAGACGTGTGGTCGGCTGCTGACGTCACGATTTGTGAACTAGAACTGATCCTACTCGACCTCCACGTGCTAGTTCAGGACAAAAGACTAAACAATCTGGCTAAACGAGTATGTTGTTTGTTTGTATGCTTTATATCTCTAGAGAAGTCCCGAAGGATTGAATTTTGCGTGCTAATCACTTTTTCCTATTTTTCACTTTAGCAGCAGTGTGCTCAGGTGTCTCCGGCCATACAGGCAGATATTCTTCAACTTCAGAGGTACTGTCATGTTTTTATCGTCAAGGATGTTAACGTTTTGGATAGATTTGTTGTTTTTTTTTTGTTCCTCCACGTAAGCAGAGTGCACACTTGACCCGTTTTTTTTTGTTCCTCCACGTAAGCAGAGTGCACACTTGACCTGTTTTTTTGTGTTCCTCCACGTAAGCAGAGTGCACACTTGGCCTGTTTTTTTTTGTTCCTCCACGTAAGCAGAGTGCACACTTGACCTGTTTCTTTTTGTTCCTCCACGTAAGCAGAGTGCACACTTGACCCGGTTTTTTTGTGTTCCTCCACGTAATCAGAGTGCACACTTGGCCTGTTTTTTTGTTTGTTCCTCTACGTAAGCAGAGTGCACACTTGACCTGTTTTTTTCTAAGCTCTTCTCCGAGAGGGCTAGACATCAGATAACACTACCCGAGACAAGGGAGAATAAAGCCTCAGATTTGATTGTATTTATTTTAATTTTCCACTGCCAGTGGTGGGTATCGAGCTCGGGACATTCTTCACAAGAGGCCGACGTCCTACTTCTAGACCACCTATCACTTCTAGAAGAGTATGATTCGAATAGAAAACCGCAAACCCGGTACACAAAAGTGCTGTCCTGACCTTAGATGCCTTGGGCCAAAATGCGTACATATCGCCGGTTGCTGAAAACAACATACAACTCAACTCGCGCTCATGTAACGCTCATATAAGAGGGAAGGAGAATGAGAATTCTTTTCAAGAGAACGCAGAAGTGGAAGAAAATAAGTTTCTACAAACTCAACAGTTCCAATTCTCAAGTGTTGTATCTAACTAGTCTCCACATTTTTCTTTCTTTCTTTTTTCTTTCTTTCTTTCATTTCTTTCTTTCTTTCTTTCTTTCTTTCTTTCTTTCTTTCTTTCCATCTCCCTTTAATTCATCCGTCCTCTTTTTCATTTATTAATGCATTCTTTCGTTATTTCTTTTTTAATTCCTGTCCTTATTTTTCTTTCTTTCTTTCTCTAATGTTCGCAAAATTAATTTGATAATGAGAGCAAAAAAATTCTAGATTTCTTGGATCGTTTGGCCGCTGATCACAGAGAAGAACTGTCCGGATACATTTAACTTATTTAACTTTAGTCGTGTGAGTATATCTTAGATGGACGCCGTCGGAACAAAGGGTCCGTAAGTCTTCTCTAGCGAGGAGTCTCCATCGGATCAATAACCATTCATTAATTCATGAATGTGTTTGCTGCACCCCTTTCTTGTCATTGGATGAAAACATGACGACGGCCTAGTGAGTCAGGACAATATGATCCCTTGCCTTAAGCTTATGGCTACATGTCTGGACATGTTTGACGTCGAGTCAGAAAGCAGTTTGTGGCAGGGAGTCAGCACGATGAGCACTGCTTTGACTACAGTATTATGAGCAGATATGAAAGAGGTCAAAGCAAAAAGAGAGCTAGTTTCCAATATTAGGAAGAAACAATCATCATTTTTTTGGCCATGTAATGAGAAGAGAACAACTGGAATATATTGTAACAACTGGAAAAATTGAGGGACGAAGAGATAGAGGGAAGCAAAGAGAAAAAATTCCAGACAGCTTAAGAGAATGGCTTGGCAGAAGGTCAACAACAGAAATGATAAAGAACTGTCGAGATCGAAAGTTGTGGAGAGACATGATCACCTACGCCAGCAGGCCTGGTACTTGATGATGATGATTTTGAGCAGAACAAAAGTCCCAACTTAGTGTCACATTCAGATGATTGATGTTATAGTTTCTGTCTTCATAAATGGAAGCGACATCCTCCTCCTTCCTCTACTTCTCTTTCAAGTGCCGCATGGATCGAAATGTTGGTGAAGATGTTGGTGTTAGTGGCACATAGATGCCAGCATAGAAACGTGAACAGGCTGTATTGAACTGTACCTTAGGGCAGGAGGGCATAGCTTGCCGTAATCTACAACAAAAACGCAGAATGCAATGATCTGTGTTATGCATCACTTGACATCTACAGTCAGTGGTTGTTAAGACCACTTCCTCTTTCCTTCAGATTTTTGCTGCGAGAAGAGAACATCGATCTTTGCTGACAATCAAGATAAACGCAATAGAATGGTTCTTCCGGTTATGAGGGAACGATACAATCAACTTATTTTATCTTTTGCGGTTTTGCTTTTTTTTTATTTTCAGTTTCCGAGGGAAGCCGCCCAATATAACCTGGGCTGAATTTAATTGGGGAATCATAGAATCAGTGAGCCAAACTTGGTCAAGACCCTATTTCATTTCACCACGGTTGGTCTGGTAATAACTAACAAGCCTCGCAATGCGAGTAGGGATCGAGTGAGAAGGCAAGCCTGTATACAAAAATTGCCCCCGTTGAAATCGGATGCATTTGGGCGACAGATACCACAGCTTAATGTAAAGAAAAACACAGCGCATCTACACACAGTTAAGTCTCCTTTGAAGGCGGACTATGAAACAGGGTATCTATCGGGTGAATGTCGGAATAAACAAATTTTCAATTTTGAATACATAAGGCACCGCACAGACATTGATGTATGTTTCCATAGAGAGACTTAGACGGGGAAAAAAGTTCGGGCCAAATATAAACATTTGGAGAAAAAAGAGGGGGGAGGGGGCGCGGGGATACATGCGTTTTCTTTCATTCATGAACTAAACGATTAGCATTTTTTCATTCCCTGATTTGTTAGGCCCCGACACACCCCTCTCAAAGTTATATATCCGCTTTGGAAGTATGTTTCTGTAATTTATGTGTCATGTATTAATGTCATTTATTGTTCTTTTTGTTTGCATTACGCCTACACACATATTTATGTGTCTATGAGTATTGATATAATTTGTTATTCGTCTGGTATGTACATAAACCTAATGTTTGTTGTGTGTGTGTGTGTGTGTGTGTGTGTGTGCGCGCGCGCGCGCTGCCTCCACTTTTATACATTTTATATGTCTCCAGATTTGGCCTCCTATCTAGTTCTTCCATGTGTCAAGAACACATTTATTCTGTGAAGTCCAGATAGGCGTTTGCTTTGTAGTGCTGGTCATGAATATCTTAAATGGGTCGCACATTGTCCTTTTTTTTTTTTTTTTTTTTTGGTCTTTCCTAATCAATTTTAATATTGCTATAGTTGTACAGATACAGCTGAAGAGATATACCTAAACATGAACAAGTCAAAGAAAGATAAAGTTAATCCGTCAACCAGGAAAGAGAAGGGCTCTCTGTCTAAGAGACGTATGACGCAATCCGGAGAAAGCCATAAGGAGTCCGGGTTGCCGACTCACCCTTTGTCTACCAGGAAATCATCCAGAATTGGCACCTGGAATGTTCGTACCCTTAACGAACAGGGAAAAGCGGCACAAGTGGCAGCAGAAATGACCAACTATAAGATAGATATTCTGGGAATGTGTGAAACAAGATGGCTGGGAGCAGAGAGAATAAAATTGAATACAGGGGAGATGATTTTATCATCAGGACACCAGGAACCAGGAGCACAACATAGCGAAGGGGTAGCTATAATGCTATCAAAAAATGCACAGAAGACACTAATAGAATGGGAGGCAGTGGGACCAAGACTGGTGAGAGCAACATTTAGAACAACCAAAAACAAAATAAAATTACACATTATACAATGCTATGCACCAACCAACGATAAAGATGACTCAGTTAAAGATGATTTTTATAAACAGCTACAATGGCAGATGGATGCAAGACGAGCCAAGGATATTATAATCTTGATGGGAGACCTAAATGCTAAGGTAGGATCAGACAACAGAGGCTTCGAAGAGATTATGGGAAAACATGGACTTGGAGATATAAACGAGAATGGAGAGATATTTGTGAATTTCTGCGCCCTTAATCAAATGAGCCTAGGAGGAACAATATTCCAACATAAAAGAATACACAAAGCTACATGGGTGTCACCAGATCATAGAACGGAAAATCAAATTGATCACATATGTATTAATAATAAGTTTAAGTCATCCTTACAGGATGTAAAAGTATATAGAGGGGCAGATATAGCTTCTGATCATCATCTTCTGTTAGCCAAACTTAAAATTAAATTAAAAAGGTATAATACAACGAATAAGGGTAGAAAGTATTTCAATGTAGGGTTTCTTAAAGAACAAGGAATTAAAGATAAATTCGCAGTCACAATATCAAACAAATACCAAGTCCTCCAACAACTAGAAAATACAATAAATATAGAAGATCATTGGAAACAGGTAAAAAATATATGGAAAGAGACATGCGAAGAAACACTGGGGAAAAGAGAACGCCAGAATAAGGCATGGATGACAGCAGAGACTCTGGATAAAATTAAAGAAAGAAAGAACAAGAAAGCAGACATAAATAAAAGCAAAACAAGAAGTAATAAAGCCAAGACACAGGAAGCTTACACAGAGGTGAACAAAGAAGTGAGAAGATGCATTAAAAGGGATAAGAGGAAATATATAGATGAACTAGCTAAAGAGGCAGAAGAAGCAGCAAATAAAGGGAATATGAAAGAACTGTACAACAGCACAAAGAAATTAGGTGGAAAATACAAACAGATCAACGCCTTTATCAAAGACAAGAAAGGAAATCTGCTTAGTAATATAAGGGAACAAATGGAGAGATGGAAAGAACACTTTGAAGAACTTTTGAACAGACCCGGCTCAAATAATCCTCCAGATATACTACCAGCAGAAGAAGAGTTACACGTTAACTGCGGAAAACCAAGCAAAGAAGAAATAATGAAAGCCATCAAATTATTAAAAGATGGTAAAGCCACAGGACCAGATGAAATTCCTTCGGAAGCCATCAAAGCAGATATTAACACCTCTACCAAGATGTTACAGGATCTATTGGATAAAATTTGGGAGAGGGAAGAAATACCTAAAGACTGGAGAGAAGGTTATATGATCAAACTACCAAAGAAAGGAAGTTTACAGGAGTGCACAAATTATAGGGGAATTATGCTACTATCAGTGCCAGGAAAAATATTAGGCAGAATCATTCTGGAGAGACTAAAAGAGGCTATAGAGAAACACTTGAGAGATGAACAAGCAGGTTTTAGGAAGAACAGATCATGTGCTGATCAAATAATTACCCTACGTATAATAGTTGAACAAAGTTTAGAACTAAAATCCCCACTATATATTGGATTCATAGATTACGAAAAGGCATTTGATAGTTTAGACAGAAGAATGCTTTGGAAGTTGCTGAGTCATTACGGAATCCCCATAAAGTTTCTATCTATCTATCTATTGACCTTTCGAGCCGTAACCGGCCCATAGGGCGTAGACCAAGATACACCTTCTCCTATATGAATTTTTGTTCTAGCAGTTTTCTTTTAAAGATATTTTATTAAATCTCGCCATCTGTCTCTGTTCTGTGCAAGCAGTTCTATCTCATTGAGGGAGCCTAAAGTTTATTAACCTGATAAAAACAATGTATGAAGGAACAAAATGTAGTGTGGTGCATGAAGGACAGCTTACAGAGGCATTTGAAATAAGAACAGGAGTAAGGCAAGGATGCCTCCTGTCTCCATTTCTCTTTCTACTGGCCATAGATTGGATTATGAAAATAACTCAAAACAACAGAAATGGGATCCAGTGGTCACTGACCAAACAACTTGATGATTTAGACTTTGCTGATGACATAGCTCTCCTATCACACAGCCATCAACAGATGCAGGATAAAATGAGTATATTAGATGAGAGATCACAACAGCTAGGACTAAAGATTAATAGAGATAAGACCAATATTATGAGAATTAATGCAGTTGGCAATAACCATATAAAACTAGGAGAAATACCTCTACTAGACGTACAATCTTATATATATCTGGACAGTAATATAGATAAAGAGGGAGGAACAGAAAATGATACCAAAATAAGGATATCAAAAGCAAGAGGAGCTTTCATTGCACTGGGAAACATATGGAAATCCAAAGAAATTAGGCTAAATACAAAAATAAAAATTTTCAACTCAAATGTTAAGTTGGTCCTATTATATGGCTGTGAAACATGGAGAATGACAAAATTGACAATCACGAAAGTACAGACTTTCATTAATGGATGCTTGCGCAGAATAAAGGGATGGAAATGGCAGGACAAAGTCACTAACGTGGAATTATGGAAATGTACCGGTCAAATACCAGTGGATAAAGAGATACAGCGAAGACGATGGCGATGGATAGGACACACACTACGGAAACCAACTGAGAGTATTACACAACAGGCCTTTTTTTGGAATCCCCAGGGGAAAAGACAAAGAGGAAGACCAAGGAATTCTTGGAGAAGACAGATAGAAGCAGAGATGAAGATGATGGGGAAGACATGGAATGATCTTAAAAGAATGGCAAAAAACAGAACGACTTGGAAAGTGTTTGTTGAAGACCTATGCTCCACCAGGAGCTAAAAGGTAAAAGAAGATAGTTGTAGAGATACAGCTGAAGAGATATACCTTAAATAAAATAAAAAATCTAAACCAATGCGCACCTTTCATGCATAAGTTTGAGGTGCACAAACACTCACCAGCAGGTACAAAACGTACATGAAAGCTCATTTAAAACGATGTTGAAATAATCATATTAGTTAAGCAGAAAAATGTCCTACCTAAATAAGATATACTTTGTGTTTGTTTTGTTTTGTGTGTTCACCAAGGTTTTTGGGCATTTTCAGGAATTGACTGGCGTTAAATTATGTATTGTTCCAAGATCACACAGGCAGTATTAGCGGGTGTCCCTCACCATACAGGCTGATATTCACCACCATCATAGGTTATCATGCTTTTTCTATCTAAAGTCTGACATTGTCTGTATATTACATCCTGACAATTTTGCTCGGAACAACGATCATTTGACCTACTCTTTTCGATTTAAAACTACCAATAGTTTTTTTAACGTGCGCATAGAGTATACGGAACCTCTTTTATTTTTTTCTGTAGACACCGGATTTCACTACCCAGAAATCCTGTGACAGTTAAGCCACGAAGAAATCACGGATTCCTAAAAAAAATTCCAATTGCTTGTAATGGTAATCAAAGCCTGTACCTTCTAGTCGAGATGCCGACCTCTTGCCGCTAGACCATAAAGACATATAAATATACTTTATTATACATTTAATCTGTTGAAATAAATCAATGAGAAGCACAACATTTTTTTTTTAATGGACAGTGTAAATGTTTTTTTTTTGTTTTTTTAAACAATAATAACAAAACTAGAATGCTCTATTCTTCTTCTTCTTCTTTTCTCTTTCACTGATACCTAAAAGGTGTCGTGATTTATATCATTTGTCGTTCTTGTGCTGCTCGAATTGTCTGAATTAGTGATTTTCCTTTGTTGTTACATCACGGGCGTAATACCGATCACATTACCCCAAAAATCATGAGCTGAAGGTCTGTAAAATTTATGGTCACTAACACCATATTCCCTATACGCCACTTGGCGTGACGGGGTCTCTTTACCTTTTTTTACATTATATGAGTTGCTTTCTTTGAGCTCAGCACGAGTGCCTAAACTGAAAGCGGTCAACGACTTTATAGCTGACTCTTATGCCACGATAAGTAAACCAACACTGGTAGTGTACCTGCTCCACTATGCAATTGTTGCCTTGGAAATAATAACCAATCCAGTCACGTGAGTAGGGATCGAAGAGGGGTGGCAACCAGGTACCTAAAAATACCGTACGGAAGTCACGGAAGTCGGATGTGTTTCTTTCTTTCTCTTTCTCTCTCTCTCTCTCTCTCTCTCTCTCTCTCTCTCTCTCTCTCTCTCTTTCTTTCTTTCTACCAACCTTTCTTTCTTTCTTCCTTCCTTTTCTTTCTTTCTTCACATTCTCTTCTATTCGTTCGGGTGTCGGGTTACTACAACAATGGTGATCGAGTTGAGTGTAGAGGCGCAAATATCACAGCTTCCTGTAAAAGGCTAAACCTAACCATCCAAATTCCATTTAACGTCCATTTTAAGGAATGACGGTGAGGAGAAGAATAGTGGATGGGCTGGGGCAGAAGAATGGGGAGGAGATTGAAAAGAAGAAGAAAGTAGAGAAGTAGAAGTCGAAGAAATAAGAGAACAATAAAAAGGAAGAAAAGACGAAGGAGAAAAAAGAGAAGAAGAATGAGGAGGGCGAGGAGGATTGGGAGGAGGAAGAGAAGAAGAAGAAGTAGAAGAAAAGAAGAAGAAATCGTTATTTGCTTGGTTCAATCAGCTATTAGCATCAGACGAAATCCCCGTATGTTTGCGCTTACTAATGACCTGTTTTACTCTCATTACACATTTACATTATATGCTCTCAGCTAAGAATGTCCCCAATGCGAGTAGGAGTCCCTAGTCATATAGGTAGACATCTTCCGACTTAACTATAGAGGTATCTATTGGTATTGGCATAGAGGTATTGTACTGGCAACGTGACGATTAGCCCACGGTTTTCGAGTTTTTAAGACCTTTTCTACTTTAAGTGTGAAGGTTCTTTAACATGCGTTAGGGACCTCCAGTTTTTCGTTATTATCCGAGAATTTTGAAATGTGGATTCTTGAAATTTGAAATGCGGATTCTTGAAATTTGAAATGTGGATTTATAGAAGAATAGGCAGAATTGGATGGAGAAGAAAAAAAAATAAACGATGAAGTTTTAAAACAACTAAAAATGAAGAGAACTACTAAACACAATTAGAACAAGACAAATTAAATTTGTGGGGTATGTTAAAAGATACAACAGCCTATTAAAAGTAATATTGGAAGCGAAAATACAAGGTAAAAGAGGCAGAGACAGACCAAGACTATCATGGACGAGTAACATCAAAAGATGGACAAATCAACCTATGACAATCTGCACCATCAAAGCAAGAGACAGAGTGGAGTGACGCTCAATGGTGACCAACCTTCGATGCGGAGACGGCACTCAATGATGATGATGATCCGCGAATGGTAGAGTCTCATTACCCAGGGAGACTGTAAACAGCGAAGAAACAATTAGTTCGATGAGAAAATGTCCACCTGTGACCGATTTCAAACTTGAGACCTCCTTGTCTTCCCTCTAAAGTCTACAATATATAGATCACCCAGAAAAAGTAAGATTGTTCGAATTTAAGCAAAATAAAATTGTTATATACCAGCAATCACCGTAAATAACTAACAAGTATATACGAAATTTTATATATATATATAATATATATATATATATATATATATATATATATATATATATATATATATCTTCTTTTCTTCCCCATTTGCCTTTCATCGTCTAGTAGAGATATGTAATGTCTTTTGCTCCTCTGTTTGCTTCTGCTGCTGTTGTTTCCTTGCGCTTCTATTTTTCCATCGATCCATCTTTTTCGCGGTCGACCCTTGGGTCTGGTGTTTTCACAACTTATTGAAGCTTATTGAAGACTCGTGTTTTGATCACTCTGCCTTGTCGCGTGGCTAAACCATCTTATCTGTTATTTCTTTATATATTCTATGGCGGGGGCTATTCCTAGCTTTTTTCTCAGTTCTTCATTTCTGATCTTGTCTCTCAGGCCTTATGTCTTTAATTGTAGCTGCTAGATATGTATGAAGCGAAGCTCAAAATATTACCATCACATATAAACTATTTTAAAGTCACTTGAACCTTACGTTTTAAAAAAAAATAAACTAATTAACAACCAAATTAATTTATTTACGTAGCAATCGTAAAATCAAATTACAAAATTTTAGTTCACATTGAAAAGGGCTTCAAATGTCAATTTAATTTAACACTTTCATAATTTAGCGAGTATCGTCTTTCATGACGCTCGGATCGCTTTAAATGTGTGATGTGTGATGTTCAAGTTTGAGTGATTTAATCATTAATGTACGCATTTCATATATGACTACATACTGTTAAAAATATGTATGTAGAACCATGCATCACAAGAATTATCCCCCCCCCCCCCCCCAAAAAAAAAAAAAAAAAACAGCTGGTACAATTGCTGATTTTTGGTGAAAGAGTTAAAAATAGGTAAAGATGAATGATCAACATTGCAAGAGCCGGCATAGAAATATTAAGTCAGAAGTAATAAACATTATTTTTTCATTTTGGCAGAGAATTATGAAATCTGTTCTTTTTCTCAGGAATTTTGATAACAGGGAAGATTGTGACAGCTATGCGCTGTTAGCATTAGCGAAGAGAAGAACAGAAAAACAAGAGAGGAGAGCTAACATTGGGGAGATTAGTGGGGAGGTGGGGTGAATGATAAATACAACAACATACATTTTAGAATGGTTTCATGTGGACATTTAATTTATTTTGTTTACATGGGAAAGTAAAAGTGCCATGGTAGAGATGTTTGTATTGCTTTAGATATTATTATAATAATGTTATATAGTTATAGTCATAACATAAATAATCTAAGGTATGCTGGTGATACAGTCTTAATCGCTAAGAGTGAAAATGAGTTACAAGAAATGTTGGACATTATAGTGAAAGAAAGCAAAAATAAAAGACTCAGCCTTAATAGCAAAAAGACAGAGGTAACGGTAACAACAAAGAAAAAGACATCACCTCTGTGCAAAATAAAGACAAGTGGAACAATATTAAAACAGGTAAATGAATTTAAATATTTGGGAACTTTGTTAACCTCAGACGGAAGATATACAAAAGAGGTGAGATGCAGAATTGCTCAGGCAAAAGCAGCTTTCCAAAAAATGAGGAAGATACTATGCAATCCATTTTTGACAATAGAAACAAGAAAAAGAGTTCTTAAATGTTATGTAGAGGCAGTCTTAACATATGGATGCGAATCATGGACAAAAGGACAACAGACAAGAAAATCACTTCTGTAGAAGTCTGTAGAAATGTGGTTTTGCAGAAGAATGTTGAGAGTTATTGTTATTGTTATTGGCTATGGAAGGCCTCGGTCTCACAGCAAACGAATTAAAATCCATAATTGCTCAACCGCCCGTGCCAGTGGAATCATCCGAATTACTAACTCATCTCCCAAGCAAAGAAAGGTAACTGTAGTCCCCATCGTAGCAGTCTCAGCACACGCCAAAAGACATAAGGCGAAACCGCGCAGAAAGTGAACACAGCCAACTGTTCCCCGTCATACGATATCATCATTCATCGTAAACAAGCGGGATATCGAAGCAGGATCAAAACGGATGAGACACACAGCTCACGGTGTGCACAGAGCACTTAACTCAGTAGCTCCTGCAACAAACCGGACATGGAATATGAGGAAACTGCAAGAAGGAACACTTTTCAGACATAGCCTTCAATGGTTCCTGCCGCCTATCCACCATATACCATGGGAGTTTACGTCCTCCCGAAAATGATGATCGTCGTAGCACTTTATGATGTTAGGCCATCATTGATGACTCCTATTCCAAACATATAGACACACATTGGTGGTAAGTTATCATTTCCAATCCAACAGAAGCCACATGACCTATAGTGAGTAAAAACACAATTGATGATGTTCTCCGCTCCCTTCTTGTAGCTGCCGCCACACGATTCTAATGTCTCATTAAATTGGACATCATTCAAGAACAATGTCAGATGAACATTCCATAGATATGGCTTTGCCGATGAAGTGCTTGGTGCAACAGTTGTATCAATCATAGTGGAGGCTCCTGGTATGTGGTCATTAATATCACAGCTAAGAAGAGTAATGAAGATGTTCTGAAAGAGGTCAAAGCAAAAAGAGATCTAATTTCCAATATTAGGAAGAAACAATCATCATTTTTTGGCCATGTAATGAGAAGAGAACAAATGGAATATATTGTAACAACTGAAGAAATTGAGGGACGAAGAGATAGAGGGAAGCAAAAAGAAAAAAAAAATAACAGACAGCTTAAGAGATCGAAAGTTGTGGAGAGACATTATCACCTACGCCAGTAGGCCCGGTACTTGACAATGATGATGATGATAGCTATATAGTTATAGTTATATAATTATAGTGATATAGTTATAGTTATATAGTTATACCTATATAGTTATACTTATATAGTTATAGTTATATAGTTAAAGCTATATAGTTATAGTTGTGGCACCAAGCCGAACTTGGAATTTGAAAAAACTGCACACCCACACACAAAAGACTTTTCAAACAGAATCTCAACGGATCCTTCCGCCCATCCATCATATTGACAGGAAGTCCCAATATTGTTATAATATACTATCACATATAATAATAATAGCTAATATTTTTATTATCCACGTCAAGTTCTCATTTGGAAACAACACGTTTACATGTGAAGGGATGTCATTTACCGGCCACGGTGTCATTTCACAGATATTGTGGCAGAACTCAGACGCTGAGGCAAAGCTAAGCAAGCAAATAATATCTGAAAGGTGATCAATAGATTAAGACTGATCATCAGAAGAATGATCTATTTGTCTCAGATATTGGAAGTACCACAACAAATATACACAAATAAATGTCAGGGGAGTTTTTAGAAAGTTATTAAGCACGGAGAATGAGATCTTTTTTAGTTTTATTTTTGGCTACTCACAGCCAACTTTTCCAGCTCGGAGCTGAATGAGTGTAGGAACACAATATGTAGATTTGTTTACGTTCTCCTTTTGTAATAATAAAATGCTTGTCTGGACTTCCGTCTCTACGATGGCGGATCTAGTCCACGTCCTCTCGATCGCTGCAGAAAGTGCACCCAGGGTCTAATTAATTTCGGTTCTCCGTTGCACTTTTCTGCGTTAAAGTCAAAATGATGATATACTTAATACATCTGTGTCGCTAAAACGAGGTCGTAGGCCGACAACAGTCCGTTTTTTGATAAATCAAGTGTTGTGAATGAGACCTTCCACCGTCTAGACTTGATCTGCGCTTTACATCACATTGGTGCTGTTCATGACCGTTGTTGGAATTCTTTGACGCAAGTTATTTCCATGTTACACATTAATGTAAACTACTTCGTCTGCCGCAGTTTTGTCTCTTTGGGGAATTTGCTTCGTGTTTTGAGCATCGTAGGCTGCTTCCACTAGAGTAATCAGACAAAAATCTAAAGGGAGTTAGATTGTGTGTTCAGCGACATTGTTGTGTGCTACGTCATCGTAATGGTTCCCTAAACCGGCCGTGCGCAAATCTTACGGTCTGCTGTTTGATGTGCGACGGGGATAATTTGACGACTGACTGTGTGTCTATATGTTCGGAATTGGAGTCATCAACTATCGCCTCTAACAACATCAAGTGCTACGTGGATCATCATTTTCAAGAGGACGTGAGTTACCGTTATATGGGGATAGGCGGCGGGAGCAGTTGGAGGCGGTGCATGAAAAGTGTTCCTTGTTGCAGTTTCCTCATATTACAAGTCGTATGTCTGTGTTAGTCACCTCTAGTGACTCAGGTATATGGTGCTCGTAAACCTGGGAAGGCCGACCATCTAAGGGCAGAATCCCCCGACAGAAAAGATCAACTGCTGCCTTGTAGCAAGATTGGGGACAATCAAAGGCTAAGGAAAGCAAACCTGGACAAAATGAAGGCTGAAATAGGATGCACTAGGCCACTGGCGCAGAACATAGTGCAACGTTTTAACAGGTATTCAAGCGGAGTGGATCTAACAGGCTTAAACAGACAGCTGTCTTCGTGTGAGAGTCTGGAGTCCTACTCTGATTGTGTCCTGATCGCAGAGAGAGATAAATGCTTGTCTGATTATAAACTTTTGGTACTGCATATAGTTAGGTGATAACAAACATATTACTATTATTATTATTATTATTATTATTGGACAAAGATATAAATGATGGTCGTCTCTCTTCCTTGCAGTATATTCTGCTTGGCCCTCGGGGAACACACATTTGGACCATACTGCAGGTAAGGGTCAGATTTTTTCTTGGCGTTCACTCGTTAAGTGGACGTGGATGCATTGTGTCGCTAGTTTATAGCAACGCCGCGATATCTGCGCCTTTCGACCCGACACATCCGTCTTCGGCGTGGATGAGTAGATTTGCTTAAGAATGTTTGCCTGGACAGAGGTCATTTTTTTGTCCTGCTCTTTTCGATTTTTAGCTGACAAAGGTTCTTTAACCTGCCTGAGTGCACACGGGACCTCCTGTTTTTTGCTGTTTTTCGAGAGGGCTGCAGGTCGAATCTCACTACTCAGAGACTACGGAAGACAAAGCCACGAGGAAAACAAAGATTCGATTTTTGACAAACTCCAAGCGCTTGTGGTGGGGATCAAACCCGAGACATTCCTGTTCAGGGGCCAAAGTCTTGTCTCTCCATATGTGTGATGTAGAATCATATTGTGAAGGAAAGCAGAGAACATTAAGTAAAGTGGAATAAGAGAGAGAAAGAGAACAAGAGGTATAGGGTGGAGGGAGAGAGAGAGAGAGAGAGAGAGAGAGAGAGAGACAAAGAAATACAATTTTAAACAATAAATACTAATAAACATTAATTTGAAAGCTTACCGGTTTAATGAGAGGTTAAGCTTTCACTACAGATTAAACATGGGAGACTGTATCGGTGGAGAATAAAAAGGAAACAATCCGACGTCCGTCTTTTCTGGATAAAATAACAATCTTCATCCATTTTTCTTTGGTTTATAGTCCCTGAGAATGGCATTTTGTTACTAAATCCTGACAAATGGTTGTAATATTTTCAATACATTCCTTTTTAAAATAATACCATTCCCTCAATCAAACCGATACTAAAGACAAAGTTAAATCATCCTTTTGATTCAGCAGATCTATCGAAAACATAAATACTGTCAAGATTAGGTGGTGCATTATCAAGGACACTTCTTTGCAGTCTTGCGCGATCAAAGATTTGAAAAAAAAAAAAATTACTTTTGTCGACACTGTAGGGCAATTATTTTGTTTATGTTGATATTATAAGATTTATGTTGTCCATTTGCTATTCAATTATTTTGTTTATGTTGATATTATAAGATTTATGTTGTCCATTTGCTATTCAATTATTTTGTTTATGTTGATATTATAAGATTTATGTTGTCCATTTGATGTTCAATTATTTTGTTTATGTTGATATTATAAGATTTATGTTGTCCATTTGCTGTTCAATTATTTTGTTTATGTTGATATTATAAGATTTATGTTGTCCATTTGCTATTCAATTATTTTGTTTATGTTGATATTATAAGATTTATGTTGTCCATTTGCTATTCAATTATTTTGTTTATGTTGATATTATAAGATTTATGTTGTCCATTTGCTGTTCAATTATTTTGTTTATGTTGATATTATAAGATTTATTTTGTCCATTTGCTGTTCAATTATTTTGTTTATGTTGATATTATAAGATTTATGTTGTCCATTTGCTGTTCAATTATTTTGTTTATGTTGATATTATAAGATTTATTTTGTCCATTTGCTGTTCAATTATTTTTTTCTTTAAGGTCAATTGAGCCGGGGTTTATAGCAATTTTCCATCAACTCGTGGGCCAGACAAAATTGTTTAGCGGGCGGGTTCTGGCCCGGGGCCATAGGGCGCCCATTCCTACTGTATAATCTGGTCCCAGAATGAAATGAACGACAAGTAAGTCTACAAATCAGGACAAGTTTTATATCGAAGTAGACAGGCTTAAAGATTGAAGGATTCTCAGACATAGAGGTAATGTACGATACTTGAATCTTTGAATACTTGAGTTTTTACCCATATGTTCTCGGCCGCCTTTCCAGAAGTGTTCGGAGACTTCTGGATAGTGTCGCTTCAAGTATCGAAACTAATTTTAATCGAGGCGGCATTTATCACCTTCCAAGAGTGCTACCTTCAGACCTATTTTTGACAGCGGCTAGGTCGACCTCGGGGGTATTTTTTTCCCAAATATTTTTCAGGATTCTTAGATATGTCTTACTAGATGAGTTACGCGATGACAAGAAGAGCAAAAATATCGTTGCTTGTTTCACAAGTTGACAATCACAGCATTTTCTGAAGTCAATATGTTCTGTCGCATTCTCTGCATGATGAATGCTTAATGATTTTTTGCAGTGGCTCGCTGGCTGTACACAAAATTAGCTTGCTCTTGTTATGATATGTTATAATGTTGGATGATGTATTTCGAATTACCTCAAGAATGCATCCTCGTCCACTTTTAACGTGCACTCCTTGATGGCTCATGTTGTTCTCTCCGCACTCCCCCCCCTACCAATCTGCATGTCTGTTGTTCTCTCCGCACTCCCCCCCCCTACCAATCTGCATGTCTGTTGTTCTCTCCGCACTCCCCCCCCCCTACCAATCTGCATGTCTGTTGTTCTCTCCGCACTCCCCCCCCCCCTACCAATCTGCATGTCTGTTGTTCTCTCCGCACTCCCCCCCTACCAATCTGCATGTCTGTTGTTCTCTCCGCACTCCCCCCCCTACCAATCTGCATGTCTGTTGTTCTCTCCGCACTCCCCCCCCTACCAATCTGCATGTCTGTTGTTCTCTCCGCACTCCCCCCCCCCTACCAATCTGCATGTCTGTTGTTCTCTCCGCACTCCCCCCCCTACCAATCTGCATGTCTGTTGTTCTCTCCGCACTCCCCCCCCCTACCAATCTGCATGTCTGTTGTTCCCTCCGCACTCCCCACCCACGACCAATCTGAATGTCTGTTGTTCCCTCCGCTTTCCCCCTTACCAATCTGCATGTCTGTTGTTCCCTCCGCTCTCCCCTCTTACCAATCTGCATGTCTGTTGTTCCCTCCGCTCTCCCCTCTTACCAATCTGCATGTCTGTTGTTCCCTCCGCTCTCCCCTCTTACCAATCTGCATGTCTGTTGTTCCCTCCGCTCTCCCCTCTTACCAAACTGCATGTCTGTTGTTCCCTCCGCTCTCCCCTCTTACCAATCTGCATGTCTGTTGTTCCCTCCGCTCTCCCCTCTTACCAATCTGCATGTTTGTTGTTCCCTCCGCTCTCCCCTCTTACCAATCTGCATGTCTGTTGTTCCCTCCGCTCTCCCCTCTTACCAATCTGCATGTCTGTTGTTCCATAGGCTCTCCCCTCTTACCAATCTGCATGTCTATTGTTCCCTCCGCAGTTCCCCCTTACCAACCTGCATGCCTGTTGTTCCCTCCGCTCTCCCCTCTTACCAATCTGCATGTCTGTTGTTCCCTCCGCTCTCCCCTCTTACCAATCTGCATGTCTGTTGTTCCCTCCGCTCTCCCCTCTTACCAATCTGCATGTCTGTTGTTCCCTCCGCTCTCCCCTCTTACCAATCTGCATGTCTCTTGTTCCCTCCGCTCTCCCCTCTTACCAATCTGCATGTCTGTTGTTCCCTCCGTTCTCCCCTCTTACCAATCTGCATGTCTCTTGTTCCCTCCGTTCTCCCCTCTTACCAACCTGCATGCCTGTTGTTCCCTCCGCTCTCCCTTCTTACCAATCTGCATGTCTATTGTTCCCTCCGCAGTTCCCCCTTACCAACCTGCATGCCTGTTGTTCCCTCCGCTCTCCCCTCTTACCAATCTGCATGTCTGTTGTTCCCTCCGCTCTCCCCTCTTACCAATCTGCATGTCTGTTGTTCCCTCCGCTCTCCCCTCTTACCAATCTGCATGTCTGTTGTTCCCTCCGCTCTCCCCTCTTACCAATCTGCATGTCTCTTGTTCCCTCCGCTCTCCCCTCTTACCAATCTGCATGTCTGTTGTTCCCTCCGTTCTCCCCTCTTACCAATCTGCATGTCTGTTGTTACCTCCGCTCTCCCGTCTTACCAATCTGCATGTCTGTTGTTCCCTCCGCTCTCCCCCCTTACCAATCTGCATGTCTGTTGTTCCCTCCGCTCTCCCCCCTTACCAACCTGCATGCCTGTTGTTCCCTCCGCTCTCCCCTCTTACCAATCTGCATGTCTGTTGTTCCCTCCGCTCTCCCCTCTTACCAACCTGCATGTCTGTTGTTCCCTCCGCATTCCCCCCTTACCAACCTGCATGTCTGTTGTTCCCTCTGCATTCCCCCTTACCAACCTGCATGTCTGTTGTTCCCTCCGCTCTCCTCTCTTACCAATCTGCATGTCTGTTGTTCCCTCCGTTCTCCCCTCTTACCAATCTGCATGTCTGTTGTTCCCTCCGTTCTCCCCTCTTACCAATCTGCATGTCTGTTGTTCCCTCCGTTCTCCCCTCTTACCAATCTGCATGTCTGTTGTTCCCCCCCCCCCCGCTCTCCCCCCTTACCAATCTGCATGTCTGTTATTCCCTCCGCAGTCCCCCTTTACCAACCTGCATGTCTGTTGTTCCCTCCGCTCTCCCCTCTTACCAACCTGCATGTCTGTTGTTCCCTGCGCACTCTCTCCCTTGTCAATAGCACCTCACCTCTGATGCCAGACAAGCAGTAATTTGATTGCTAGAGACCTCCACGTGGACAGCAGGTTCGTGAAAGTAGCCAAGCTTAGAAGACTCCATGAATGGCAAACTCTCAAACATAAGATATCTCTTCTGCATGGTCACTAACACTATAACTCTCTTCTGCATGGTCACTAACACTATAACTCTCTTCTGCATGGTCACTAACACTATAACTCTCTTCTGCATGGTCACTAACACTATAACTCTCTCCTGCATGGTCACTAACACTATAACTCTCTTCTGCCCCTTTTCTTTCCTTCTTTCTCGTATTCAGCCAACAATTGCTAAGGGAACTGATATTCCTCTTCAACATGCGCTTTTAAAAGGATGTCAAATAGGCGCAGATGAGTTGTGTTGTTGTTTGACTGTCATATTTACGTCCTTCGGTCGAACACATCCGACTTCAACTCAGTATTTCTGAATACCGGGTTGTGTTCCCTTTTCGATCCCTACTCGTTTATCTAGACTGGTTAGTCTATTTCAAGGGGCACTACTTAAAGGCGGATTAAGATTTTGATCATCACTGTGGTTCGCCGATCTTGACTCACGCAATCAGCTGGGGATCGTAACCTGTCCCACCTCAGTTGATTGATGGACGCTTTAATTTCTCTGTACCCTTTGAAGCTTTGAGTGGGGATATCGTATTATAATAGAAGTAAAAGTATTAGAGAGCCGCGACGGAATATATGAATCCCCTGTCAATGCCAAAAATGATTTTGTGGCAGTTCTCCACCTGTTCCTTCTTTTTACGTTTCCTCGATCCTCTTCGTAGTCCTCTCATCTAAGTTTAGCGTAGATGCTTTGTGTCCTTGATGACCTTCTTCGTAGTCCTCTCATCTAAGTTTAGCGTAGATGCTTTGTGTCCTTGATGACCTTCTTCGTAGTCCTCTCATCTAAGTTTAGCGTAGATGCTTTGTGTCCTTGATGACCTTCTTCGTAGTCCTCTCATCTAAGTTTAGCGTAGATGCTTTGTGTCCTTGATGACCTTCTTCGTAGTCCTCTCATCTAAGTTTAGCGTAGATGCTTTGTGTCCTTGATGACCTTCTTCGTAGTCCTCTCATCTAAGTTTAGCGTAGATGCTTTGTGTCCTTGATGACCTTCTTCGTAGTCCTCTCATCTAAGTTTAGCGTAGATGCTTTGTGTCCTTGATGACCTTAAGCTGTTGATCACGTGTGGCACCATTCAGCCTAACATACCCGACCTTAGAAAGTTGGGTATCTCCACTCGTTTGGCCAAGCTGTTTTTTTTTTTGTTTTTTGTTTCCAGGTCCGTCATGATGAGGTGGAGAATGATCTTGATCACTTGCGTTAACTGATCATGATGCAAACATTTTCTTTGACCTTCTCTCAGCATTTGTTCCTTACTTAAATATTTAAGTCTGTGCCAACCAAGAAATGTCACGCTGCAATTTGCCTTTGGCTTCCTTTCTTCAGTTTCGTGCCTTCAGAAACTCTCATATAAGCTTTGACATACATGATTAGTTAGCTAGCTCCTCTCGTAGCAAAGACGGCACATAGAACACAAATTGTAAGTCTGAACATCTGACGATTCACTTCTAGGTCCTATATTGTTCTTAATCCCATAGTTGAGTCCTCTCTATCCAGGCCAAAGACGAAGTGAGTCAGCCACGGCAAAGGTTTAGGAGAAAAATCAACACACACACACATACACACACACACACACACACACACACGAACACGCACGCACACACACACACACGCACGCACACACACACACACGTTTACGAGGGCTGACCATACGCTATGCTCATCCGTGTCATAATGTTATTTTTGTCCTTCCGTCATAAAAAAGAACAAGGAGCCATGTTCGCACGCTCAAAAGAGCTGAAGGCTAAAAATTAACCTTCAATATTAATTGTTCTGTTGGTCCTTTTTATTTTGTCACGCATATTCCACATAGGAGACTCGGTGGCTGAGTGGTTAGTGTGCTCGCTTCCTGGCCAGAAGTGTCCGGGTTCGATCCCCAGCAATGGCGAATTTTTGGGGGGACTGACAAAGCTCCGGGGTTCACTCAGCCTCGAAAAATGGGTACCAGAGATTTTTCTGGGAGGTAAAGGTGGCCTAGCGTGATACCGTCCACATCACCCAAAAATGTGCCGTGGTCATAGAAAAATATCGTCACTAACACCGTATTCACCATACGACTAGCAAGGCGTGGAGGGAACCTTTACTTTTTTATCACTATATTCCACATAAAGGTCAGGAGCGGAAATCTTCTACCGTCCACTCTGTGCACGTAAGGATGTCGTCCACTCTGCAGGTAACCGATGTCGTCCAAACGTTTCCCCTAATATAACTTGACACGTATTATTAGTTGATTTCTTCTCTTACAGTTTCAATAAGTGTAAATATCTGTCAAATTTTCTACGCCTAAGGGTCTATGGAAGTCAAGATTTGCTTCTGTCTTTATCAGCGGATGTTTTACGCTATTGTACATTGTTAGGCCTCCTGTCAATCGTTCACAGCAAGCATGAAGGAAACAACGCCCCCCAACTGGAGCCAGAAGTTAATAAAATAGATGTCTTTTATTTTATCGATGAACGCTCAGACAAGTTCTTGTGTTCGCGATATTTTAGTATCTTGTATGCAGATGAAATTACTTTTTTTTCTAATAGACTATATTTGTATACATTGTGACATAAGGAAACCAGGCCTTAGTGTCACACCGGCTTACATCCGCTACTGGTAAATTGTGAAGAGCTTTGTGCCAGGATCGGTGAATCAGAATTATCCAGACCATACTCGGCCTCTTCATGGTGTGGCTTGAAACTGACTAACCAGTCTAGTGTGACCAAGCTTGTAGGGATCCAAGAGGAAAGGTAACCCGGTCATCTAAAACGCCGTGCTTAAATTAGATTAATTGGGTCGAGAGTCGCACATATCACAAATCTACAGCAAACTACAACACAATGCATTTACGCCCACTTAACGTCTTTTTAAGGACGGATGACAAACACAACCAGCTTCTTGAGCAGTCATGGAGTGAGCGACAAAAAGAAAGAGAGAATCTATAAAGTAACAAAATAAACTTCAGAAAATGTCACATGGTAGGCTTCAATTTCCTGGATATCTGATCGTCAACAAGGAGGAACGGATGTGGAACGAAGATGAATAGGTAAGGAAATATCAGTTCTGTGATAGAATGAAGCTTAGATCGTCAGATAATTCCTGATCGAACGAAGCGTATATCATCAAATATTACCTGATCGAATGAAGCTTAGATCGTCAGATAATTCCTGATCGAATGAAGCTCATAAGATCTGATAATCCCTGATGGAATGAAACTTATATGATCATATAACCCATGATCGAATGAAGCTTATATCATCAAATAATCCCTGACCGAATGAAGCTTATATCATCAAAAAACACCTGATCGAACGAAGCTAATAGCATCAAATAATCCCTGATCGAATAAAGCTTATATCATCAAATAATGCCTGATCGAAAGAAGTTTATATCATCAAATAATCTCTGATCGATTGAAGCTTATATCATCAAATAATCCCTGATCGAATGAAGATTATATCATCAAATAATCCCTGATCGAATGAAGCTTATATCATCAAATAATCTCTGATCGAATGAAGCTTATATCAGCAAATAATCCCTGATCGAATGAAGCTCATAACATCATATAAGCCTTGATCGATTGAAGCTTATATTATCAAATAATCCTTGATCGAATGAAGCTTATATCATCAAATAATCCCTGATTGAATGAAGCTCATAACATCATATAAGCCCTGATCGAATGAAGCTTATATCATCAAAAAATTAATCCCTGATTGATTGAAGTTTATATCATCAAATAATCTCTGATCGAATGAAGCTTATATCAGCAAATAATCCTTGATCGAATGAAGCTCATAACATCATATAATCCCTGATCGATTGAAGCTTATATTATCAAATAATCCTTGATCGAATGAAGCTTATATCATCAAACAATCCCTGATCGAATGAAGCTCATAACATCATATAAGCCCTGATCGAATGAAGCTTATATCATCAAATAATTAATCCCTGATCGAATGAAGCTATATAATCAAATAAACCTTGATCGAATGAAGCTTATATCATCAAATAATCCCTGATCGAATGCAGCTTATCATCAAATAATCCCTGATCGAATGAAGCTTATATAATCAAATAATCCTTGATCGAATGAAGCTTATATCATCAAATAATCCCTGATCGAATGAAGCTTATCATCAAATAATCCCTCATCGATTGAAGCTTATATCATCAAATAATCCCTGATCGAATGAAGCTTATATCAGCAAATAATCCCTGATCGAATGAAGCTTATATCATCAAATAATCCTTGATCGAATGAAGCTTATATCATCAAATAATCCCTGATCGAATGAAGCTCATAACATCAAATAATCCCTGATCGAATGAAGCTTATATCATCAAATAATTAATCCCTGATCGAATGAAGCTTATATCAT
This sequence comes from Megaustenia siamemsis, assembly GCA_032433765.1. Lineage (NCBI taxonomy): Eukaryota > Metazoa > Mollusca > Gastropoda > Stylommatophora > Ariophantidae > Megaustenia > Megaustenia siamemsis. Next base: position 47,144,939 of record JAVIAB010000092.1, on the reverse strand, counting down.
CAAATAATCCCTGATCGAATGAAGCTTATATCAGCAAATAATCCCTGATCGAATGAAGCTTATATCATCAAATAATCCTTGATCGAATGAAGCTTATATCATCAAATAATCCCTGATCGAATGAAGCTCATAACATCAAATAATCCCTGATCGAATGAAGCTTATATCATCAAATAATCCCTTATCGAATGAAGCTTAAATCATCAAATAATCCTTGAACGAATGAAGCTTTCATCATCAAATAATCCCTGATCGAATGAAGCTTATATCATCAAATAATCCCGGATCGAATGAAGCTTATATCATCAAATATAATCCCTGATCGAATGAAGCTTATATCATCAAATATAATCCCTGATCGAATGAAGCTTATATCATCAAATGTAATCCCTGATCGAATGAAGCTTATATCATCAAATAATCCCGGATCGAATGAAGCTTATATCATCAAATATAATCCCTGATCGAATGAAGCTTATATCATCAAATATAATCCCTGATCGAATGAAGCTTATATCATCAAATATAATCCCTGATCGAATGAAGCTTATATCAGCAAATATAATCCCTGATCGAATGAAGCTTATATCAGCAAGTAATTCCCTGATCGAATGAAGCTTATATCAGCAAATAATTCCCTGATGGAACGAAGCCTACACAAACAGGTGTGTGTAACACCTCTCTGATGGTCTCTGATCGACACGGAGGGATGTATAATTTGCTCATTGCTTATCTCAGCCATTCAGCGTCGAGTATTCTGTTAGTGCTTTTTGGCGGGTCTCGCTCATACTAGGTACTCATTGGTTGTTCTCTCCGTCCAGTGTTTCATTATTCCTTCTTTAAACTTTGCATTTGCACTTTTTCACTTTGTAGTGGGACATTATTTTCTCATGTGAAAGCTCTGCGTTTGAGGTTCTATTCTTTCCTTTGCCCCCAAAATATATTTTTCTGGTGCATTTGTATTTTATTGAATTATATATATATATATATATATATATATATATATATGTATATATATATATATATATATATATATATATATATATATATATATATCTATTGTCCTTTCGAGCCGAAGACGGCACATAGGGCAGAACCACAATCTCAAAAACAGAAACCTTGCGTGCCAAAATGGCACATATTGCAGAGATCACTGCTCTAAAATCTATGGCGCTGTTTCCATAACAATACTTTTTACAATGACAGCTTGTCAAGCCATCGATCAACCTCCTTAGTCGCCTCTTACGACATGCCTGGAAGGTCACAGTGTCACTATTCTTTACCTCCCTCATAATGAGGCCCCGGTAACACACGGGAAATATATATATACAAGGAGACCATTTGGAGGACCTGGACTTTGCTGATGACATAGTTCTCATCAGCAATCAGATAAAACGATGCAGGAAAACACAAATGAACTATCATCAATAGCCAGCAAAATTGGGCTTGAGGTCAATCATGAAAAGACTAAAGTCATGAAAAGTTTAATTCCAACAAGTGACAAAATATACATGGAAAACAAACCAGTAGAAGAGATCGATCACTTCATCTATCTTGGAAGTCACATTGATCGAGAAGGGGATACGAGCAAAGAAATTAGAATCAGACTGGCTAAAGCAGCAATGTCTTTCAGAAGCCTTGAAAAGTTGTGGAAATCAAAACTCATTAGCACAAACACAAAACTTAGGCTATTCAAATCAAATGTACTATCAACCCTTACGTATGCGTGTGAAAGCTGGAAAACAACAAGAGATATAGAAACAAAGTTGAACGCATTCGAAAATAAATGTCTAAGGAAAATACTTGGTATAGAATGGAACGAATTCAAAACAAACGAGGAAATTAGAGAAATCGCCAATCAACCACTAATATCTTCAGTAATAAAGAAAAGACGATGGTCATACGTTGGACATGTGATGAGAAGAGATAATAATCGAATAGCAAAGCAAGCCCTCATATGGGAAACAACAGGTAAAAGAAAAAGAGGAAGACCCAGGGAGACACTGAGAAGAACATTGATGAGAGAGGCAAGAGCAGCAGGAATCGGCTCCCTCAATGAGATAGAACTGCTTGCACAGAACAGAGACAGATGGCGAGATTTGATAAAATATCTTTAAAAGAAAACTGCTAGAACAAAAATTCATATAGGAGAAGGTGTATCTTGGTCTACGCCCTATGGGCCGGTTACGGCTCGAAAGGTCAATAGATAGATATATATATATATTATATATATATATATAGAGAGAGAGAGAGACCACTGCAGTTACCATAAAGGAGAAGAATAATATGGGTAAAAATATTTCGTATATCACAGAATGAGTTCAAGACTAGTGCTGTAATAAGAGAAACGACAGAGATCCAAGTATATCATTTATAATAAAGAGAAGAATGTGGTCATATGTTGACCATGTGATGAAAAGGGGCAACAAGATAATCTCAAAGTAGGCCCTCAAATGGTAAAAAGAGAGTAAAAGAAAAAAAGGTCTACCTAAAGAAACACCAAAAAGGTACACTGAGGTGAGAAATAACAACATCAGGGATGAGGTCCCTTGCCGAGATTTAACAACTCACCTGGAATTGGTACGTGTGACGAGATACAATGCGGGTCCTGTGCAAAGGTCTGACGTTTGATAACAAAGATTGTCGGACACTCTATAATCTCTACTCTATGTGCCGTCTTCGGCTCGAAAGGACAATACTCAGTCTAGGTTCAGATTCTACTCTTTTGGACACTCGGTTATTTTAACCTTGTCTCGTCTAAGTCATGCAAAAAAAAAAAACTACTCGACTAATCAACTGTCTATGCCTTGGTCGTCAGAACAGTGAGAAGGAAAACCCCAGAGGCCACGGCGGAAGGAGATGGCGTAATAACCCATCATTGCTTTATATTAATCAGGGCTGTCAGGAAACTGACTTGACAACTATCAATTTGCGCCAAACAACGTTTCTGTGGGCAGACAACTGCGACAGATTCAGGTCGAGGCGATGAGTTTTAGAGATCTCTGGCCGGTCAAAGAAAGAAGATAATGTGTTGGGGAGGGGAGAGAGGATGATTACTGTTTCCATTTTTCTTGGCTTCCAATCGCTAGCTGTCGTGATAGCAGCTGAGGGCGGGTACGGAAGTTGTCATAGGTTATTTGTTTTCCCAGCATGCCTTATCAATCATGGCTACAGTTCTACTTTCAGTAGCTCTAAGTGCCATTTGTGGACGAAATGGAGTTCGTGGTTTTGGTAGGGCCGGGGAGAAAGTGTGTCTCATGTTCAATGGGGAGGGGGTGTTGTTCAAGGCCAAAATGTGTTCTTAAAGCCGTGAATAAGCATGTGCTTTTATTGTTTAAAGTATATGATGTTGTTAATTGGAACTTTCTATTTTTTCTTTCTTTCTTTCTTTTCACTACCCAATTTCTTTTCGCAAAGTATTAACCATCTGTGACTTCCAATTTATTGGGTTGACAGGGAAACATTTGTCCAATTGTCGAGGGTTTTTTTCCCGCAAAGAAACTTTCAGCGGTTACTATAAAACGTGTGTTTTGTCTATCATTAGCCGCGATAGCTCAGTGCTTAGTGAATTGGATTATAAAAAACAAGAGGTAGGGTTCGATCCCAACCGACGGTTTCCGGGTTCACCCAGACTTGAATGGGTACCGGATTTTTTCTGAGAAAGTAAATGACACGGGCATAATAGCGACCACATTACCCCAAAAATAATGTGCGCCGAAGGTCTGTAATATTTATGGTCACTAACACTATATTCTCCATACGCCACTTGGCGTGACGGGACACTTTACTCTCCTTTTTTACTTTGTCACTCATTATACCGCCCCTCCCCCACCCTCCCCCCGCCCCCCAATTGAAGGAAGTGAATGACCAGATGGCTGTTGTTGATTTACTGCCACGAGTTGATGCGGTGCCAATTTATTCATTGATATTGCAGGTCGTAATTGTTCTCCTGACATTCCCGGCTCTTACTGGAGAAGTTGGAGTTCGTCTATCCCAGGCCACGCTGGGAAACTACCAGTCCAGTCCAAAGGTACTGCAGTACTCGGTCTTCTATATCAGTAACAGCTACCAGTACAGGATCGGGGTAATCCTAGCTTCTTTTAGCCAGCCTGTTTTGGCGTAGACTGCGGGGGAGACCACGAGGAGGTAGAACTGCTGATTCTTGGTCAGCTGATGGTGCACCGACCCTGCTATTGCGACTGCAGATCGCTGCCACTTATGCTCTCCCTTAGCAGATGGTTGAATGTGTCAATTAATTAAGTAAATCACCATTCGAAGAGGTGCGCGTGGCCGTGCGGCTTAAACCATTGTTTCGCTAGTTGAAAAGCCGGGATACGGTGTTCAAAACCTACGGTAGACAGAAAGGGGTTAAGGCAAAGAAATGCAAATGAATTCATAAAAATGCGAAGCTGCAGTAAAGCTGAATGTAAGGGAGAATTTAAAAAAAAAATAGAAAAATTGGTATGGTAAAAGCTTTACGTAATTGTTAGACGACACAAATTTGAACGACGTTTCGGCTCAATGGGCCGTCAACAGGAACAAACAAACAACACACACACAATATATTAATACATAAAACTAACCCTACATAGCTAACTAGTCATGAAACATCCAAAACCATCTCTCCCTGGTAGACAGGAAGGATTTTTTTTTTTCAGGGGTGAAATAAAAATCTAAAAGTCTCGTCGTGGCGACTGCTTTGACCAAGCGGCCTTTATCCCTCATGTTCTATAGTGAGCCCCCCCCCCCCCCCCCCCCCCCGACATACACAAGCAATGGTAGTAAGTATCGTAAAGATAGTTTAGTTAACATTCAATTTTTGGTAGTGTTGAGAGCAGGGAAGATAAGATTCCAAGACTTCACCACGTGTTTGCAGCTTAGTGTATATTTACGATCAATTCATTTAATCAATCATAACTCTCTTTCTACCTTTCAATCCACTCATCGTCTGCCACTTTCTTACTGACATTGCATGCTCGATCTCTTTCTCTTTACTTGGTACACACATGTCATGCTTTCTACCATATTCTTCTTCTTTCCTTTCTCATTTGCCTTTGAGCGTCGAGGCGAGATATAATTTGCGGTCTTTTGCTTTTCTGTTCGCCTCTGCTGCTGTTATGTTTCCTACTGATTCTAATATTCCGCCGATCTTTTTCGTGGTCGACCCTTGGGTCTGGTGTTCTCGCAACGTTTATTAAGGGCTTGTTGTGTTGTGTTTTAATCACTCTGTTTTATCACGTGGCCAAACCATTTTATCTGTTGTTTCTTTACTTATTGTATGGTGGGGATTATTCCAAGCTTTTTTCTGTTCTTCATTTCTGATCTTATCTCTCAGGTTGTTTCATTTCATTCGTTCAACACAAACAGAAATCTCAGTAGGTAATATTTTTCTTATTTTTTTTTTGCATCGAGGGTCCAGGACAGGCATTGGTGGCACAACGTTGGGAATAAGATTGTATTGTAGAATGCCCGTTTTGCCTCTAGAGTTATTTCCTTGTTGGACACTAGTGATGATGCCTGTCGAATGATTTGACAAGTTTTGATGCATCTTGAATCTATCTCTGCTATTTGTGAATTGTCGTTTGTAACTAAACTTCCAGGTATTTGAGTTCCTCTACTTGTTTTAGTTGCCTGCCTTCTATAGTTATGTTGATGTTCTATGATTCTAGTAGAATGATATTCGCTAATGTCTACACTACTGACGTGGCCAGTAAACTCCACTGTATTGAGAGCCAATATATCGCAGGAACAATTATCAACACAACCGGTTTGAACTGTAATGTTGAACACACATTTACCGCTTCAGTGATGAAACAATGGTCATTATCTTTCCCACTAGACCACTTTGTCAGAGGCGATCAGTGGATGCATTCGTGTGTGGATATTGGTAATTGAAAAACAAAGTAGGCACGCAGGGGAACAGATAAAAGGAAACAATGAATTAAAATAAACAACAGGATCGTGATGAGAAGAAGAAAGCAAGTCTGATGTGATGTAGTTACTTGTACTTTATTCTCCAAGCAATGATCAATAAATAACGGTAACACAGCAGGTAGTACACAGACCACCAACATGTCTGACAAAAATGGCCAACATCATCAAGCACACAGCATGTTTCATAAAAGTGCAACAACGCGTGCGTATGACTTGATGAAAACAAAGAAAGCACAAAACAAGTGGACAAACATAACGTACACATTATAACATTCAGATTTTAACTGGTTATCCAGTGACAAATTATAAAAGAACATTACCGAGTATTAATTATAACGCGCACACTATTGGAAACGGAATTGCCATGAGCCTTTTCTCTTTGCATGTTACCCACAATCTACCAAACACGAGTTTATAGAATAAGAATGCATCCTGTCACGTCTCGACTACGACTAATAAAGAATATGATGTTAATGACCATCATTTTAAAACTATAAGTATATTTTTGGCCGGTAGTTGCGCGTTTCTCTTGACAGGACAACAATTTACAGTGCCAGTTTGGGAGACCACAAAATCTGGTCATTTGGTGGATCCAAATCGATTTAATTTCCTTAGTAGACCTGCTTATATAAACACTGTTCTATCTCGGCTTTCTGTAGTCTTCTAGTTGGCCAGATACTCACTCCTTTTTTTTGTTACAGAGATCTTCAATCGTCCAGTACTTTAACTACAAAAAAAAATAAATAAATCTGTTTGTCAAGATCGGTTGGCCGCTTTGACGTTTGACTACAAGAATGCTCCAGATATGTATGCTTTTGTTAGTCAGCCTTTCACATTATGCCAAGAAAGAGACAGTAATAACAGAAGGAAATGTTTCCCACTAAAGATGTCATTCAAGTAATGTGTCAGTCCAGTGATGCTGTATTATTTATGTGTGTGACATTTATTATTAGCTCAGCGAGACTGCTGATGTTACAGCAATTTATGAGAGAAAAAACAAATTAATTACGTCATCTAGAAGGGATTTCTCCATAAATTCAACTACTATAGAAATAGTATCCTTTTGGACAAGTCAAAGGTCAACACAATCTCCATACACGTGTACATCCTGGCTGTATCAAAAGCGTCAAGAGTACTCCTAATGGTGTTCTGAGAACAAATTTAACGGAAATCGACAGAATGGTCTTCATTAGCGCCGATGGATAAACAGTAACCAAGAAAGAAACAAAAGACATACACCAATTCCAATCCCCCTCCCCCACTCCACTAACTATTGCAATATTTGTCAAATTTCTTGAAACTACACACTGAACGTTGAGATGACTCTCTTTAATTGTTAAACGTGTTTAGTTTCTTATTTTTTTTTTTAAACTCGTATCAACTAATCTCAGCCAGATCAAATAATCTCAACCAGATGAACTAGTCTTAACCAGATGAACTAATCTCAACCTGATCGACTAATCTCAACCTGATCGACTAATCTCAACCTGATCAACTAATCTCAACCTGATCAACTAATCTCAACCTGATCAACTAATCTCAACCTTATCAACTAATCTCAACCTGATCAACTAATCTCAACCAGATCAACTAATCTCAACCAACAAAAATAAAATACATCGAAATAACACTATTCTCTATCTGTGAAATAAATTTCACGTCTTCAAAATAAAAAATCAAACTTCCATAACATATATATAATCATAAAGCACTTTTCTTCCCCATAAAAAAACACACACAAATAATTATGAATTAAAAAACTGTATATAAATTATAATTGTATGTATAAATTAACATTCTTCACTATAATTACAGGTATGATATAAAATACGACCTTGTATCAAGTTGCTGAATGATTAATTCATTGCAACATTTGACCTCCAGACATTATCGACTAGATCATTGTATTTACATCGTCATTTAGAGAAACAAAAGCACAGACTCTCCCGTGTGTAGGTTCGACAGAGAAGTAGAACATTCAGCTGATCCAGATATACGGTACTATTGAAATGATTGTCAGGATAAAACAATACAAACATCAAATTGATGATATTAACAGAATAGGAGGATCAGAGCAAATCTCAAACTTCGTGGTTTTATGAACAGATTATGTAGACGTTAATAATCAGACGTACACTTTGTATGATCAGAGTTACACTTGTATGATCAGAGTTACACTTGTATGATCAGAGTTACACTTTGTATGATCAGAGTTACACTTTGTATGATCAGAGTTACACTTGTATGATCAGACTTACACTTGTATGATCAGAGTTACACTTGTATGATCAGACTTACACTTGTATGATCAGAGTTACACTTTGTATGATCTGAGTTACACTTTGTATGATCAGAGTTACACTTTGTATGATCAGAGTTACACTTTGTATGATCAGAGTTACACTTTGTATGATCAGACTTACACTTGTATGATCAGAGTTACACTTTGCATGATCAGAGTTACACTTTGTATGATCAGACTTACACTTGTATGACATTAGTTATACTTTGTATGATCAGAATTACAATTGTATGATCAGACTTACACTTGTATGATCAGACCTACATTTGTATGGTCAGAGTTACAATTGTATGATCAGTGTTACACTTGTGTGATCAGACTTACACTTGTATGATCAGACATACACTTACATGAAGTTTTACATTTGTATGAAAATACTTACACTTGTGTGATCAGACATACACTTGCATGAAGTCTTACATTTGTGTGATAAGACTTACACTTGTGTGATCAGACTTACACTTGTAAGATTAGATTTACACGAGTATTATCATATTTACACTGATAGTGCGTTTAACTGAGACTACAAATGATAACTCTGAATCGTTTATTCCAGGCTGTAATCCACTGATTTTGAGTTTGAAAATTACCACCTGCCTGTTACTTCATTGTTATAAGAAACAAGATATAAATCTATAGCGCATTTAGTGATGCTCTTTAATTGTAAAGATTATGAACGTTGAACCAGTTCAATAATATTGTAGTGCAGTCCATGGTTATTCAAAAAGTGTGCGACCGTTGCCGTTTGTAAATTAGAAAGCGCTGTTCAACTCCTAACAGTTCTTTCATCATCATCATTGAGTGCCGTCTCCACATTGAATGTTGACTACCATGGAGCGCCATTCCGATCTGTATCTTGCTTTGATAGTGCAGGTTGTCATATGTTGACTTTCCATCTTTTGATGCTACTCGTCCATGTTAGTCTTGGTCTGCCTCTGCCTCTTTTACATTGTATTTCTCTTCCAATATTACTTTTAGTAGGCTGCTGTCTTTTAACATGTTCCCAAATCTCTAATTTGTCTTATTTGAATTGTGTTTAGTAGTTCTCTTTTAATTTTTTGTTGTTTTAAAACTTCATCGTTTGTTTTCTTTTCTTTCCATCCAATTCTTCCCATTCTTCTATAAATATACATTTCAAAGGCTTCAATTTATTTTATGTTTTCTTGTCTAATGTCCATGTTTCTGCACCAACAGGAATGTTGAGAAGATATAACATTTTGCTCTTGTTAGTTTTGGGAGCCGCGATAGCTCAGTGGTTAGTGAACTGGACTACAAAGGACAAACGGTAGGGTTCGATACCAACCGACGGCTTCCAGTTTAGTGCTGGCATCTCTGTGATGTTTTCAGTGTATGGATTGAACAAGCCTGGTGATAGGATGCATCCCTGTCTTACTCCTCTTTTTATACTATTATATATTATATTTATGTATGTATATATATATATATATATATATATATATATATATATATATATATATATAATCTATTATGTTGCATATATTATGTAAATTATATATTCTAAAGAACAACTCTTTGCACCTGAGTTATAAAAGAAGAAAAAGTATCCTCCTTTTTACCTTCCTATTTTTATTTTATATAAAAAATGTGGAGGGGAAAAGAGGCGGGGGCACATTAAGCATTTGCAAGTATTTAAAAAGTCACAAATTTGAGTGACAACGCTGCATCAGAACTGACCTCTTTTATCCGAATATGATATTCTTTTACACTTGAAAATGTTGACTAAAAAAATGATTTATATAAAAATAATTTCCAACAATTTCAAGTTCAGTTTAAAAAAAAAATACTAAATACAATCTCTTTATGATACACTACGTTATTAAAACTATATCGCGAAAACTTTATATTCAGTTGTCGAAAAACAGAACAACAAATTTCATACAAGATAAAAATAAACATTTTGGCCGCTGTACAGGACAACGTGCTGTTCTCACTGTCACTCCCAGGAGCCCACCCACGAGCACAGAGAGCGCGGTCTTTCCCTGTAAATTGTATAATCATAGTACATCGATCATCGTCAGCATTGAAACATGGTAATTACAGTCAAGTCAAACATGAATGACACAATATAAAAAACGCGGTCTTTTAATAACTGACTTATTATTATTTCTTTCACTAAAATATGGCTTTCTGCGTTTAATTATTGCATTTCCCCCCCTCTTTTTCCCCCAAATTGTTCTTATCGTTATTTCTATTTAAGGCTTCATCATGTCTGACTTCACAATGAGGAAGTAACAATAGTTATCCAATGCCGAATCATCGTGATTGCTTCCACGTTCCAGTTACTTCAGCGCCATGAGTCGAGTTACTCTGAGAAGACACTAATAACTAATAATAGCACTGGCCACCCCATTTCAAATGTTGTGACATACCCCTATCTTATAACATATGCGACTACCTTTATCGATTCCTTTCTCTCATTAGCCACCCTTTCTTTACAGACAAATCACATCCACTGCAACCGTTCATTCATCTCTCACAAATGTACTGATATTTCATAAATATAAATGCTGTATTTCCACGCTATTTGCTATTTCCGTAGAAAAAAAGCATGCGAGCTTGACAGAACTGTCCATATAAAAACCCTACAGACAAAACAGCATCTCCAATCTTAAAGACATCCGCCATAATTCACTCACAAAACATTGCACCATGAACGTTCCCATGCTGGCGTGATTGAAGTTATTTACAACAGAACAGCCGATTGGTTTCAGAAGTCTCAAATATCATTGCCTATTTTATATTATCATTGCTCTTGCTATAAATCTATATTATCGTTGTTACTGCAAATATACACGGTGTCGTTGATGCAAGTCTACATTATCAATGTCGCTGAAAATCTACATTATTCTTGTCGGTGCAAGTCAGCATCATCACTATCGTTGCTGCAAGTTTACATTATTGCTATGTTGATCTAAATTACCAAGTTCATAAAAGATCTTATTCTTAAATAAGAAAATGTGTACATAAACTGGACTTTCCGTTCAAACATAGCGGGTTTGCTGTCACGTTTGGACATCCCTCGGTAACCATCCAACTATAAACTTGTACTTGTCTCGGAACGACGGGGAAAGTAGTAGAGCTTAGTAACTCACTGGTTATCTCACCTTCACAATAAGATATTAACACTTCTAAAGCCCATGATATTAACATCCTGATAACCGTCAATAATCGTGGACTACACTTTGAAATGTGGATTTATAGAAGAATAGGAAGAATTGAATTGAAAGAAAAGAAAACAAACGATGAATTCTTAAAACAACTAAAAATGAAAAGAGATTTACTTAAACACAATTCAAACAAGACAAATGAGATTTTGGGGGCATAGTAAACGACACAGCAGCCTACTAAAAGTAATCCTGGAAGAGGAAATTCAAGGTAAAAGAGGCAGAGGCATACAAAGACTAACATGGACGAGTAACATTTAAAAAATGGATAAGTCAGCATATGACAACCTGCACTATCAAAGCAAGAGACAGGGCAGAATGGCGCTCCATGGTAGTCAACATTCGATGCGGAGACGGCACTCAACGATGATGACCGTTATAATCGTTTCATCGGGTCTTCCTAATCATCATCATTAATGGGTCTTCCTAACCATCATCATCATCATGCGTTGCCTACTATTTATAAACGTTAAGCTCTTTCTCTGGTAACTCTGATATCATGCCTTTTAAAGAATGACCTGTCTTTGTTAATGCATGATAGAACCGCTCAATGACAATAATTATCTGAAATACTCTCAACCTTCTAGAGAAAAAAAGAAGTTCACTAAAGTTAAGAACTGAACCAGGATCATCTGATCAGCTGGCTATTGTACTAGCTACAGTGCCACCGAGGCATCCGAACTATCGGTGTGACGTTTATCCTATTTCTGAGGCAGGAGATTTTGTATGGAGCTGAATAATAAAGGTTGCAAGTGCGGTGGCAACAAGGTGTTTTTGTTCATCTATTTTATGACGTAAATTTTAACTCCAAAAGAATTTTTAAAAACTCGCCGACCTTATTGCCAGGATTTGAACCCGCTGTCGCCTTATTTTGATGCGGGGCCAGGTTTTACCCCAGACATCATGTGCCGAAGGTCTGTAAAATATATGGTCACTAACACCATATTCCCTATACGCCACTTGGCGTGACGGGGGTACTCTACTTTCTTTTTTGTTTTTTTATTTAGGCTATTAACAAGGTCTCTCCGTCCATATCTGTACCTGGGCATTTTCTCGACTTCCCTCCTATCTAGGCCAAAGACTTCTCTTCTTAATGGATTTCTTGGCCTTTCTGGCTTTCTCTTTCCATGTTAGCTCGATGACACTGCCTAACTTGCTGTAATGATATTAAGATTTCTTAATGTATACAATCCATCGCCACTTTCTATTATTACTCTTATTGTTTCTAGATTTTCCTTTAATTTGTCACTTTTGATCTATCTCTCAGGTCGTTTCCTGCCAAGCGTCAAACACACAATTGTCGGTGTTAGTAATTTCTCTCAGTGCCCTTGTCTAGGTCTTTTCCTAGTAGCACAAATTTGGGGCGAAGATCACGTTGTAGAGTGCTCGTCTTGCCTATAAATATGTATTTTCCTTGTTGGATAGTAATGTCAACATCTGTTTGATGGCAATCGTCTGCTGCTTGCGTGCGATCCCGTCACTAAATATCATAAGTATTTATCGTACAGTTTTATAACAAGCAGGTTTTAAGATATAAACAATTGCTACTGGATGTTAGGTCAAGTCAATTAATAATAGCAGGCCACCTGAAAGTGAACACTGCGTCTTTCCAGTTTCAAATGAATGCGCTATTGACTGAACCATGCAGTCGCTGTATTTTATTAACAGTGAGAAAACAAACAATAGATTATGTAAGTATATCAAAAGGGGAGGTAAACTTATATCAGCTATGATAGAATCTAAACCTGAGAGGAACTAAGAGGGTCTATAGTGTGCGTTATTATTGATTATTTCAACATCAGAAATAGGTTTATATATAGCGAGCGTGTTATTGATTATTTCAATATCAGAAATAGGTTTATATATAGCGAGCGTGTTATTGATTATTTCAACATCAGAAATAGGTTTATATATAGCGAGCGTGTTATTGATTATTTCAATATCAGAAATATGTTTATATATAGCGAGCGTGTTATTGATTATTTCAATATCAGAAATATGTTTATATATAGCGAGCGTGTTATTGATTATTTCAACATCAGAAATAGGTTTATATATAGCGAGCGTGTTATTGGTGTATGTTCGATCAAAATGATTGCCTCACATTTTTATTTCTGGTCCCTGCCTCCATCCCCCCCCCCCCGAAAAAAAGAGAAGGAGGAGGAGGGCGTGGTGGAATAACAACTGTGATAGTTATCCGCTACACAAGAATAAAACAACTAGAATAGATATCCTCGGTGTGAGACTTTAGTAAGCCACTATAGACAGTAGTGAGGCAGGACGGAATGTGCCGATCTGATAATGAATGAAAGCATTAGTTCAGGTATCCTTGTCTGACAGGGCAAAAATGGCTACTTTCTTGATATTGATTAAAACACCTGAGATCATGCTTTGGTTGATTGTTAGTCTAGATCACTGTCTACCGTCTAAAGTGTAACATGTGTATCATGTGTCTATGGTATTTAATAATAGAACTTCATATTTCATATCCGTGCTTATCTCCAGTAGAGAGTAATGTATTTTCTCAGAATTATCAAACACTCTTGGCAGTGGAAAAGTCATAGCTCTGTCTCGTTGATGTTACCTACCATAACTTCGATAGTCTTATCTTCTCTTCCTTCATGTAGGTTAAATGGAAAGTTATCTAGCCACAAAAAAAAAAAAAACAAATCCTGTGGATAAGAAAGTAGCGATAATAACTGTACCTGTGTGGCAAACATGAAAGTGCGGTGTATGTTCTCGTTTCAGAGCTGACATCAATTCTTACTAGAATACTTCTATTTATTCATTTACAAAAAAAAAAAAAATAATTAAATGTACTCTTCATGATAATTGGCTACATGGTTACTCTTTGCATCATACGTTTCTTTTCAATGTTGGTTTCGTGAAACTTTAAAGTCAGAAAGGAAAGAAAGCAATAAACCCATCATCAAGGCTCCGTGGAGTGCAGACATGTTTGGGTTAATATCTATATTGTAACAATCAACACACTGTAGGTAATGTGGGCAGCATTACGTCAGTGTCATCTTTCTTTCCCAGAAAAAAAATAGATATCTATTTATAGCTAGACATAGAATCCGTCGATTGGGGTCGAGCCCTACATTTTGTCCTCAATAGACCAGTTCACTCACTGACCACTGTGACTCCCAATTGTGGGTATTCTAACAACAAAGACTTCGTCATCATCATATCCGTGCGGTTGGGGTAAGCAACCATGCCTTTCCTCGACTTCCTACCTGCACTGTTATATAAATGATTCCCTGGTAATTGCTTGCAAAGTTTCAATGTCTGACAGTTACCTTTCTGTTCATGAACTCATTCTTCCTGTATTTTCCCGTTGTCACTGTGTTTCCAGTTTTCTTTTCTCGCAACGAGCTCCTTACAAGCTTGACTGAGAAGGTTCAATATTGTTATTTTTGTTCAATACCATCAGGTTTTTAAGGCAATCATGCTGCAATAAATAATTGGCACTACTGTATCCAAAGGATGGGGGAGGGGGGCTGTTTTAGCCAGACATGCCTGTCACAGGAAGACAAAACCATTTTTGGAAAACAAAAAGACTAGAAACGCTTTGTTCTGCAATAAGACAATTCTTAACTAACGAAGAACAGGCTTGCTTGTCTTGAGATCAAATAACTGTGAACTCATTGTAACAGCTTGAATAATGATATGGCGCATGTACGTATATGTAGATAATTGTTACATCACACAATAGCTGCAGGTCCTTTCAAGTTCCCATCATCCCACGAGGCGATAGACGAGTGGCGGTGGTCAGTGACGGAATGTGTCCCATGCGAGTCCTGCCCGCAGGCATGTGGAAACATGTGCCCGCCTTTGTCCATTCTAATATCTCGAGCTGAGCACGGGGTTTTAGACGAGTCTTTACAGAAAGAACGTGGATTGGCGCAGCTACTGTTGGCACTGCTTTGGGTATCACAGTTTGTTGAGCAAGTCACGTGATTTGTATTGCTGAAGGTTGAACTACACGGCAAAGTCGTGTGGCAGTGGTTTTTGGAACCCATGCCCACCCGCCCCGAACTGTCCGATCTGTGGGCGGTGTCATTGTGTAATGAATAGCTACAGAAACTGCTTGAACTGTCACTCAGACAAGAAGGGTGGCAGAGCCCGGAACTGCCACCACTGTGACGACTGTTGCTGCTGACAACAATGTGATCTGTGTACGAGTGGGCTGATGTGTTGCTGGTTTTCTCGTTAAACAATGAAAACTGTTGTTTGTTACTTTTGTTGGAGAAATGATCGCTGATGTACACGTGAGCCCTTGTCAGGCTGCGCTCGCGACGGATGTGTATGAGCCGCCTGTGCTGACGAGTGTCTGTTCTGAGCATGCGCACAGCCAGCAAGACTAGAAGCACCAGGATAAAACCACCAGCAATGGGTACTGCAATCACGGCGGCCTTGAACCACAGGTCACGGTCATCCTCTCGACTGCTATGCTGATTTCTAGAGTACATGGGGTAGTCCTCACTGGTGGGCGCACTTCCTGTAAGAATAAAAGAAAAAAAGAAAAGGTTTAATGGAACCAAATTTATTATGATCATAATCTGCAGTTACACGTCAAAACGTAATTACACCGACTTAACGTTGAACAGTCAAACATAGTTACTAAAAGGAGACACAAACAAGTTTGGCATTGTTGTTAGGTTAGCTCTCAACTGCTGAGTCGGAAATTGGGGAAACAATAGCGAAGTCAGGGGTGATCAAAACGTCTTGGATGTAGTTTATTTTTGAGAAAAGTCATCTTGCAGCATCATGTTTGTAACGACTGGGTATGGTTAACCATAATCATTTGAGATTTATGACTGCAGAATCATGAGGATAATGAGTCGTAGATAGAGGGAGCTGAATTAACAGTTCTAAATTAGTCACAGATTAACAAACAAAAACAAGAGTTGAAAAGGGAGGTATGGTGAGAGTGTAAGGTTATTCTAAGAGAGGGGAGGAATCCTGTTTGTTAGGGAGATGGATGTCCTTTCTTCAGCTTCATTCGCTCAACAATTACTGCTCATCGTCACCACCCACTTTGAAAATGACGCTAAATTGGTCATAATTACGTTGTGTAGAGGTTTGCAACAAGCTACGATATACACGCCTATTGTCATGAGACATACTATAACAAACAGTACCGGCACTGCTCTAGTACCGGGCTCGCCTTCTCTCTTGGATTCTGACTCGATTCGCCAGACTAGTTAGTTCTAAAAACACGGCAAATAACAAGACTAAAAGCGACAGGTCAGTAACGTAAATGTCTGATGTTAGAGTTGTACGTTTGTTACTGCCGTGTCTTGTCTAATCAGGTTTACAGGAATCAAGACATCAGACTCAACTTGTGAACTACAACGCCGTGTTCAGTCGCAAAATACGAATCGTTTTTACCTCAAATTATGCTAATAATTTCTGAAACTCATTACCCCGTCGTAGTTACATGTTCAGACATAAACAGGTCGCCAGAAATTAATTCAATTTACAAGACCATGCGGGAAACTGATTAACCCACCACTCAGGAGAACTGCTGGCGCCTGATGTTACGTCTGTTATGTCAGAATATCGGATTTAACGGGCAAAGTGTAAGGCGAAGGTGAAGGTGCTTACGGATTCTCGTCCTGTGATTGGTGGATTTCAAGATGTTTAAAAATGGCCGGGCGGTGGCACTAATTAGTCAGACAGAGCCGACCACCATCAAGGGACACTTCTTTCGTCACCACCCACAGGGTGAAATATATCAGATGTCAGTTACGCTGATTTGAGGTTAGGCACAGGCTTCACGCTTTGATGACTCCCAACACGTATTCTAGTGTAACATTACAAGCCAACGAATTAACATTTTACTTCAGCGCTTACCCCACGATTAATTTCGGTTTGTGTCTCCTTTTGGTAACTATGTTTGACTCTGTTCAACGTTAAGTCGGTTTAATTACGTTTTGTCGCTACTATACGCCACGCCTTTCGACCCGACACATTATTTTTTGGCATGGCGTTAATGGGTTACGGGTTGGCTTCCCACTTTGATCTCCACATGCTTGGCCAGTCCGATGATCCTCCATGAGCACATTGGGAGGTGAAGTAGAATATGGATCAGGTCTGTTATTCATCGATCACAGTCAGCTGTGAGTTGCTGACCGCTCTCAGCCCAATTGTTGTTGGACGTCTTGGCTCCCGAATCACATAATTCAAAACCTTCTTTCGTGTTCTGTAACCATCAGACTGGTAGAGAAAACATTCATCTCTGCCACAAGTTTCTCATATTCCTATCTGTCTGCTTGTTGTGAACTACAGGGGTCAATACCTGCTTATTCTGTTTGTATACACTTCACCTTCGTTCATCAAAACCGACCTCGGCAAGGAGATTTTTGCAAGACCCCAACATCGGCAAAAATGACAATACCATTTGAGCGCCTTTTCTCGACGTGATATATGCACCTGTGCTGTGTGCCGCGTGATTCTGTTTTGAACCTATTCGCGGGTAATATGACTCGGCACAAGAATTTCCTTAGAGCACTTATTTCCATAGCTAAATATGTGCACAGCTAATGGGCTACTGGAACCATCAGAGTGTATACTCTTTATCGTGTGCTGAATGCAACATAGCAACTGTGTGTTTCGCCGTAGTGCTGTGATATCAGCTCTATCAGAAATGAACAAAATCATTTCCATATACACCGTTCTCCTCTGGTTTTGTTGCAAGAATCCGTGTCTCGCAAGCGTACATCAAAATGAACGTGAAAAAGGAGCGCATCAGTCTACTTTCTTTGCGGAGAGAGGTGTTTCCTCCAGGAAACAGGCAAATAATTGCAATGCTGCGGTAAAGCTGGTAGCAAGGAGCCAGTAGTGGCGAGTGTTAAACATTCCAAGGTATGGTGACACCTTTACAAGGAAGGAACACAGCACGATACTGACGTTTCGGCCTGTGGCCTTCTTCAGAATACAGGGACAACGACAACAAACGAAGAAGCACAATTATCTATAACTACATGTTAGATGATCAGGTGAATGGAGAGGTGGACAGAAAAGAAGAAAGTAGGATGTTGAAATAAGAAAGGAGGCTACATGAGGGGAGGTAGGATGAGTGTCGAGATGTGTTAGCTTCTAATCTTTCTATTTTACACATCTCGACACTCATCCTACCTCCCCTCATGTAGCCTCCTTTCTTATTTCAACATCCTACTTTCTTCTTTTCTGTCCACCTCTCCATTCACCTGATCATCTAACATGTAGTTGTAGGTAATTGTGCTTCTTCGTTTGTTGTCGTTGTCCCTGTATTCTGAAGAAGGCCACAGGCCGAAACGTCAGTATTGTGTTGTGTTCCTTCCTTGTAAAGCTGTCACCATATCTTGGAGTGTTCAACACTCCCCACCACTGGCTCCTTTAAACCTTCCAGACTTGTCTCAATCCTAATTCAAGAATAGAAAAAAAAGAGATACAAAGATGTTGACCGCGAGCAATCCCCGCACTTTTGAACTGATAAGCCACGGCACTAACCGCTTGGCTTCTCACCCCCGCGGCTAGCAAGTACTGGTTGACCGGCTACAGATCCAGGTATCTGCGTACAAACCAAGCAGGAATAAACAAGACTATCAACGGAGATCGACTTATAGATAGAGCGACTAATGAAAAGACCCATTCCTAACCTATGCGATGAAATGATCTTTTGTTTTTCTGAAAAACAAATAGTGCGAATCTACTTTTAACAAAAATCTGTATAACTGACATCGTCAGAGCTCAGAAAAACTAATCCTTATGTGTCCAGTTAATATCAAAACCATTCTTTGAAAATGGCGACAAACAGAAATCTTTATTCCTAAATCTCGGGAAACTTCAATTTTTTAAAAGCAAGAAAGTCGCCATTCATCTACAGCTTGATCATGAATCAGATTTTGTTGTTTGGGAAGCCAACTGCATTACAACGCAGACAGGCCGACGAAATGAGAATCTAAATTACCTGAAGATGGTTGCAAAACGAAGTAAACCTCCATCTTAGTTGTGATTCAAATTGCTATTTGCTGATGTCAAAACAACAAAATGGCGGCTTAAATCATATATTTTATACCATGCCGCAAGATCGTCTAAAGTTGTATGTGAATGCCTTGCCGTTTTCAGATGCCCGTAATAAGTTGGAATACTTAACGTGAAGTGATATCGGTCATTTGTTGCCGCATCGTACAAAGCTTTTACGTAATACAATTTCGTTATTTTATATTAAAATCAAATCCCAAACAAATTGTAAAGCTTCATGAGATAGTGTTTTAACAATTCGGCATTTAGAACAGGTGGAAATAAAGGGCATTTAGAACAGGTGGATATGAAGGGCATTTAGAACAGGTGGATATGAAAGGCATTTAGAACAGGTGCAGATGAAGGGCATTTAAAACAGGTGGATATGAAGGGCATTTTGAACAGGTAAATATAAAGGGCATTTAGAACAGGTAAATATAAAGGGCATTTAAAACAGGTGGAAATGAAGGGCATTTAGAACAGGTGGATATGAAGGGCATTTAGAACAGGTGGATATGAAAGGCATTTAGAACAGGTGCAGATGAAGGGCATTTAAAACAGGTGGATATGAAGGGCATTTAAAACAGGTGGATATGACGGGCATTTAGAACAGGTGGATATGAAGGGCATTTAGAACAGGTGGATGTGAAGGGCATTTAGAACAGGTGGATGTGAAGGGCATTTAGAACAGGTGGATATGAAGGGCATTTAGAAAAGGTGGATATGATTGGCATTTAGAACAGGTGGATATGAAGGGCATTTAAAACAGGTGGATATGAAGGGCATTTAGAACAGGTGGATATGAAGGGCATTTAAAACAGGTGGAAATGGAGGGCATTTAGAACAGGTGGATATGAAGGGCATTTAGAACAGGTGGATATGGAGGGCATTTAGAACAGGTGGATATGAAGGGCATTTAGAACAGGTGGATATGAAGGGCATTTAAAATAGGTGGATATGGAGGGCATTTAAAACAGGTGGATATGTAGGGCATTTAAAACAGGTGGATATGTAGGGCATTTAAAACAGGTGGATATGAAGGGCATTTAAAACAGGTGGATATGAAGGGCATTTAAAACAGGTGGATATGAATGGCATTTAAAACAGGTGGCTATGAAGGGCATTTAAGACAGGTGGATATGAAGGGCATTTAAAACAGGTGAATATGAAGGGCATTTAAAAGAGGTGGAAATGAAGGACATTTAAAACAGGTGGATATGAAGGGCATTTAAAACAGGTTGACATGAAGGGCATTTAAAACTGGTGGATACAAAGCGAATTTAGATAATATTAGGGATGTCAATGTAAGTAAATATGCACTTATCGTAAGCGAAATAACACTAAACTCGCTCTTTCTTAAAATGGTGATCAAGAAACTCTGACCAAATAAACTCTTCAATTCGAGCAGCCCAGTACCCTATTTGGCAGTAGGAAAATAAAAACGTTGGTGAAAGTTAAGCAGTACATAAACATGTCCCCATAAGGCGAGACAATTATTTCAAGAGTTTGTATTTTTTAGGTTAACAGTGTGAGCAAATAGTGTCCATCATTGTTACCTGCGTCAGTATAAGGAAGGTTAGTGTTTATATATATATATATATAGATAATCGTCGTGAACACAACAAATACAAGATGTATTTCATCTACAATAAAATATAATTTGGATACAAACTACACATTTTCTGAAATAGAAAGTACAGCGGCATGGTCATACAAGGTCAGACAATTAAGTAACAATACTAATTCCATAAAAAAAAAATAATAAACAACAGTTGAATATGTAACCTTTATTTTATTCAAAGTAAGGCCCTTGTGCACTGATACAGTGAGTTACACGATCTAGCAAACACTGAACGACTTCTGTAGTTCTTCTGTTGGAATGGCATTAAAGGTTGAGGTTACGGTCCTTTGGGAGTCATCAGTATCGTCAAAGACGTGTTCTTTCAATGGTAACTTTAATTTTGCGAAAAGAAAATAATCGCGGAAACAAACCTGGGGAATAAGATGGATGGTTGAGAAGACACACTTTATTTGGACCCAAAATTCGCCTACAACCACCGCCCGGGGAGCCGGTGCATTGTCATGAAAAAGAAAAAAAACCTGCCAGGTGTTGAATACTCGGGTCCGACTCGGAGAATCCTTTTCAACAGGCGTTTCAAAATACTTAGATAAACTTTGGCAGTGACAGTGTGTCCTTTTGGAATATATTCTTTGTGAATAACTCCTTTGCTGTTGTAGAAGCACACCAACACTGTCTTCACCTACGACTTTTGAAAAATATTTTTTTTCCCTTTTAGTAAAGATGATGACTTCCATAGAGCATTTTTTCGTTCAGTTCTGGGATCGCAGGGAAACAATCCACGTTTTATCCTCTCCAAAAATCAAATTTAAGTAATGTTTGTTTTTGTGACACGTTTTAATGATGGTATTTTCATACTCAAGACGCAGATATTTTTTCATCATAAGACAATAAATGTTGTACAAACCGGCAAGCAACTTTTTTCTTGCCAAAATCTTCCACTAAAATTGTATGAATGGTCTCTCCATTAACACCAAATTCATCTGCCATTATCCTCACAGTCAAATAAAAATCTTCTTGTATCCATTCTCTGACGTTTGCAATGAGTTTCTCATTATGAACAGAAATTGGGCACCAATGTCTTGTTGTATTTGCAACCGCTTCCACACCACTTCTGAATCGTGAATGCCACCTGAACATTTGTGCACGAAATAAACAATTCTCTCCATAAACTTGTCGCATCAATTCAACTGTCTCACTGGCACTCTTTCAGAGTCTAAACAGAATTCAATATTAGCTTTTCGATTCATGCTGATTACGTGACAAATCACCCCTAACAAGGTCAACAAAATGGAGGCTTGTTTGTTGTATGCTTATCGGGCGGCAATGAAAAGTTGTCATATCATGAAGGGTGCCTCGTTAAATACCATGCATTGCTTCATATATGTCACGTTTATCATCGCCTTAATAGAATCAATCTCACTACTTAATTGTCGAACCTTGCATAACGAGAGTGGAGCCTAATCAGCTACCGTTATATATCGGCATTAATCGACTTACTTCAGGTATCGTGCGAGACGAAGAGTCGGATGAATAGACAACGCCACATATATCATGCAGTGTTGCAGACTAACAGCTGTAAGTGTTACACACGGGGTCAACAAAAATAAGCTGCAGCTCACACAATGATTGACTGCACATTTGAATAGGATAAACTAGCAAGAAAAGAAACTACAGAGTTAATTGAATATAAAAATACAGAGAGCATTTGGGAATAAATGTCGCTCAGAGGAGATGATAGATTCTTTAATAGATGTGTGATATTATATATATATATATATATATATATATATATATTGGTAAGAGATTGATAAAATGTATATTCGTATAAATTAGATGCGCTGATCTCATATCAGAGGTTCATGCCGGACATGCATTTGATATTAAGAGAGTGCTGCCTCAGAACTTAATGGAGAGTTCTGTTACATTGAGCAGTTCGTTGAAATATACTTTTAATTTAGCTGAGGTTGATAGACCTACCTTACCACCAGAAAACAAAAGCACCCAAGCGCATAGACTCCAAAACTAAATCCACTTCATAAAC
This sequence comes from Megaustenia siamemsis, assembly GCA_032433765.1. Lineage (NCBI taxonomy): Eukaryota > Metazoa > Mollusca > Gastropoda > Stylommatophora > Ariophantidae > Megaustenia > Megaustenia siamemsis. The sequence goes on along the minus strand of JAVIAB010000092.1, from coordinate 47,121,885 downwards.
CTAACTGCAAATATTATGATGTATTTTATTGCTGAATAAAATCACGAGATCTAGTAATACAAGAAGTACATTTTCACAAGAACTGTGTTAAAATGAAAACGTCACTTTTACTACATTTATCCCATCTCTGGAATCTGCAAATTATGGGGTATGGGTATGGGTGTGGGGGGGGGGGGAGAGGAGGAAATTGAACTGAAGAATAAATGTTGATTGTCCAGTGCGTTAACCATGAGTGATGAGAAGTGCAGTTCGAAGTTGTTAAAAGAAAGAATAAGAGCGCGTGACCGTGCGGCGAAATCCACTGCTTCGCAGGCTTAAAAGCCATCGTTACGGCGTGGAAAACCCGCGTAGACAAAGGATTTTTTTTCTATCGGGGGTGAAATCCTGTGTCTCACACGTCGTGGCTACAGCTTTGACAAAGCAGCCTTACCTCTCTGATCTTGCCATGAGCTCCCCGATATACACTAGCATTGGTAATATGTGTCGTAAAGTTGGATTTCAAAAATAAAAACCTTCCTGGTATTACCGAGATTCGAACTCGCGCTCTCCTGGTTTGATGCATGGATCCAAGGAAATGTTCATACACTAGTGAGTGTAATCACATGGATAACTGAGGTATATATATATATATATATATATATATATATATATATATATATATATATATATATATGTCAGTATTATGATTGTTGCTAATTTTAGCTACATTCTCAACATTTAGATATAAAAACATGCCTATGTAGCCTGCAGAGATTTTCTTCATTGTTGTCCAATTATCCATTCACACAATACCGTAGTACTTTGTTGTTCTTGCTTCACTTGTCAACATTGGTATCATGTACAATCTTTCTTATCTTTGTATGCAGCCTTTGCTATTTTGTATTGCATCTCTCTTGTACATCTTTCATCTGACGTTATTATAATCCCTAGATATTTGAGTTCATTCATACATATATATGTATATATATATCTGTATATATTTATGTATATGTCAGAATCTGTAATTAAATGGAAAAAAAGAAATGGACACTGGGTATTAAAGTAGTTTGTGCGCTATAATATTGACAACAATGTTGTTGTCTGCGACAGAACGTAGCAATCTGCCTATTTAGAGCTCTCAACGACGACGTTAAAGGGCTGTCAGGTAGTTAGTTGATTCAAGTTCTTCAAACGGGATAGCAACGATGCGACGGGTGTGATAAAAAGATACACAAGAACTCTTGGGTGCTCGTGCCGTGTCTCTACAACAGTGGGGCCACGCTGTGAAGAACGAAATTGTGCGGAAATAGGAAACACAACTTCGAAGAGGAAATGGAAGTTATTTGGGAATTCCAAACAGAAAAAAAAGCTCAAAAACTGTTGAATGATATCTGCAGTGTACATCTATCATCTATACATAAAGAACAACCTACTAAAACCTATAATCACAACCCTCGGTGGCTGAGTGGTTAGTGTGCTCGCTTCCTGACCAGAAGGGTACTAGTTCGATCGCCGTTTTTTTTTTTTCGGACTGACAAGGCTTCGGGGTTCACCGAACATTTTTCTGAGAAGTAAAGGCGGCCTGGCGTGATACCGACAACATCACCCAAAAAAAATGTGCCTTGGTCATATACAAATATGGTCACTAACACCATATTCCCCATACGCCTAGCAAGGAGTGGAAGGAACTTCTACTTTATTTTATAATCACAACTCTATCAAGGATACATCGTGTCATAGAGTGTGAGTATCGTCGTACAATAAGTATTACTAGAGTCATATTACCAAGATATTACTAAATGGTATCATATAATAAATGAGGAAAAAACATAAGCCATAAATGGAAGATCAACAATGTTGTGGAAGACAAAGTTACATTATACAAACATAAATAAAATGAGTGAAGAAGTGACAATAGATTTCAACTTATGATTTACAGACTGCGCCAGGGCAATTAACAAAGTAAAGTATCAAGAAATAATCGCAGCTGTGGAAAGCATAAATGAAGACAGCAAAGACTTGGGAATATACTGTACAAACAGTACTGGCAACAAAAAAATTAACCAGGCAAGATGGCAATCAGTTGGAAGCTTTCACCGATTAAACAAGGTGTAGGTCAAGGTTGTGTGCTGCCATCAGGTCTATTTAAGTTATGCAGTGAAATCATGTTTAAATCCATGAATGACGTACATGGAAGTATATATGGATCGATGGTCACAATGTCAACAATTTGAGCTATGCTTATGGTACAATCTTAATGTCAAAAATTAAAATAGTTATTTCTTCAGAAAATAACTGACATTATAGTGAAAGAAAACAAAAATAAAGGTTTAATCGCAACAGCAAAACGACAGAAGTAACTGTCATGACGTATTTGATATGTACAATTACACTAAATGTGACCAAATTAAAGCAAATAATTGAATGAACTCAAACATCTAGGGATTATAATAACGTCAGATGAAAGATGTACAAGAGAGATGCAATACAAAATAGCAAAGGCTGCATACAAAGATAAGAAAGATTGTACACGATACCAATGTTGACAAGTGAAGCAAGAACAACAAAGTACTACGGTGTTGTGTGAATGGATAATTGGACAACAATGAAGAAAATCTCTGCAGGCTACATTGGCATGTTTTTATATCTAAATGTTGAGAATGTAGCCAAAATTAGCAACAATCATAATTATTGAGCCAAGTAATAAGTCAACATTAGATGTGATAACTGTACCAGGTTGTAGAGAGACTTAATTATCTAACTGTACCAGGTTGTGGAGAGACCTAATTATCTAACAGTACCAGGTTGTGGAGAGACCTAATTATCTAACTGTACCAGGTTGTGGAGAGACCTAATTATCTAACTGTACCAGGTTGTAGAGAAACCTAATTATCTAACTGTACCAGGTTGTAGAGAGACCTAATTATCTAACTGTACCAGGTTGTAGAGAGACCTAATTATCTAACTGTACCAGGTTGTAGAGAGACCTAATTATCTAACTGTACCAGGTTGTGGAGAGACCTAATTATCTAAACCAGCAGCCACGATACTTGGGTCTATGATCCTGTCATTTATCCTATAATACTTGCCTGTACATAAATGAAATTAAGCAGCCACATCTCTGCCAGCGTGCTATGAAGTCCAATCTACTAACACATTACAACAACATAACATACAATTACAGTCACATTTGTTAAAATTATTGATAGTTTGTCGCTGGTTTTTGGAGTAATTCTGTTATCTAATTTTCAGTGACGAAAGCTCGAAATCAGGAATATCGACTAGAATAGCACACAAGCTCCTGCAACGCTAGAATCTATTTGGCTCTAACAACAGGGCTCATCCAACTATATTCATAAACATTTTTCTCTACACTTGCGAAATATGGACCCTTACAGCAGAGCTAGAGAATAAAATATAAGGTAAATGAGATTTTATCGTATGGTTTTGGAGTTTTCTTATTTAGATCATACCATGAAAAAGTTCGCAAAAGACTACAAAAGCAATCGGAGTACATGATGATCTTTTGGCTATTGTGAAGAAACACAAAATGAATGGGTTTGACCACACATCTCTATCATCTGGCCTAACAAAGACTATTCTGCAAGGAACAGTGAAAGGAAGGAGAAGGAGAGGTAGACGGACAAAGAGATTGGACGATAGTACCAAAGAATGGACTGGTCTCTCAACACAGTCCTAAAGAATGGCTGAAGAAAGGGGTATGCGGAGACGGTTGGTGAAGTCTGTTTGTGGATTCCCAACGACACAAGGACTATGAGATGAAGAAATAATTGTTTAACCTTATTGTGCAAGTCAGCAATTAATTATTGTATACAATTATTCAGACATTTAATTCCTCTTACAATTTTGTTTACATTTGATCACGTAAGAAAAGGAAGTGTTTAACCAAACTATTGAAGATTGTGGAACGATTGATTTATATAAAATGAGTTGGAAGATTGTGGTACGATTGATTTATATAAAATGAGTTGGAAGATTGTGGAACGATTGATTTATATAAAATGAGTTGGAAGATTGTGGAACGATTGATTTATATAAAATGAGTTGGAAGATTGTGGAACGATTGATTTATATAAAATGAGTTGGAACAGAGGCAAACCTAGACCGCTAACATTCACGGCTATTGTTAACTTTCACTTTCAAACAATCACGTAGGGGGAGGAGGTGTCCGACGGCATCAAAGCTGACAGTTGTTAGCGACTCATAGCTGACTTGCGCAAAGATCGGAAGACCAGAACTGTCCAGACCCTACTCCTCCTCTTTGCGGAGCCCTAGACACCGACTAAAGAGTCTGGCCACGGGGATCGAGAGAGGAGGCAACCCGGTTCTAAAAAGTGCCGTACTGAAATCGGATGTGTTTGGCCGAAAGACGAAAATATCACCGGTCTATACTGCAAACTACAACACAATACATGTAGGCATCTTTTAAGGACGGTTAACTGAGTCTTAAGATGACCGCAAGCAAGCAATCACGTGTAATCAATAATAACATTGTAATAGCAATATACAGAAACAACAATATACGGAAACAATAATATACAGAAACAACAATATACAGAAACAATTATATACGGAAACAATAATATACAGAAACAACAATATACAGAAACAACAATATACGGAAACAGCAATATACAGAAACAATAATATACAGAAACAACAATATACAGAAACAACAATATACGGAAACAATAATATACAGAAACAATAATATACAGAAACAACAATATACAGAAACAGCAATATACAGAAACAATAATATACAGAAACAACAATATACAGAAACAATAATATACAGAAACAACAATATACAGAAACAACAATATACAGAAACAACAATATACAGAAACAATAATATACAGAAACAACAATATACAGAAACAATAATATACTAGAAACAACAATATACAGACATCGATATGTCAATAGTGTTAACAACACCCCCCCCCCCCCCACACACACACACACTTTCATTTCACAAGAGAGTACTTTAGCGATTGGAGGTAGATCGGGACAAGGTGTCGGGTAGCTCAGCTTTTTGGTTCACACTACTGTCCTCATTGCCATTAAGTTCTCTCATCTAAAGCGAGCTCCACTGGCCTGGCTCAATGGAACATTTACTGTAGGTTCTGCCACTAAACCATGAGCAGTAGGTTTGTCTACATCAGCCTCTTTCATGTTTCGCTATTTCTGCTATTACGATACTACCCCCGCATATTCCTGCTTATTATTATCAATGGTATCACGGCTTATAACGGCAACAGTCACCGCCCAAGCTGATACTGCACTCTAGAAAATTGACTCGAGAAGCGTGCTAAAAATTGTGTTCCTTATCTCAGGTCTAAATCTCCGCAACTCAAATAACTCCCTCAGGAATCTGCATTAATACCAAGACCAACAGCAAGAAAACAGAGAATCAGCGTCGTTGCTCGCCCTACCAAAAAAAAAAAAAAAAAAACTTCAAGGTCGCGGCAGCTAGTAGGAAGCTCCAATGTATATTAGATTCTCTACCCATCAAATATCCCGATCTGAGCACTGTTGAATATTTATTTTGATTTTGTTTGAAACGTTTTACATTCAACTACTATCTAGTTGACATTGTCATGGAGCTGATTTGCTAAATGAGTTGTTGCAGCACGAGCGGTACAGACAAAATGGCACCGAAACAGTAGAACTGGAATCGGAAGGAACGGGCCGAAATTGGAGGTTTGGGGGAAGAGGCATGAAGAAAACAAGAAAGGCAATGGTGGAAATGTTGGATGTGTTGCTAAACGATCGGCCTTCCACACGTGCCGTGACTTTAGGTCCGTCCATGAATAATTAAATAAATATACATATAAATGAGTATTAATAATTTATTTGCAAGAACACAGTGAAACTACATGCATCCATGCAGCAGCCTTCAAATCTCTATTATAATTAGTTCATTATGTTTGTTTCCTTGATCCGTGTGTTGGTATATATGCATGTACGTGTTGTTTCGTAGGCATGGCACAGCAGTAGTGAGTCAGCTTGAATTGATTACATGGCAGGTTACAAGTACGGAGATACTTTACGCGGTTGTAGATGGAAGACCGGAAACTGCTACGGAGGTTTACTTTGTTACTGTTGGGCCATTCTTTCTCTTAGACAAGACTGCTACGGAGGTTTACTTTGTTACTGTTGGGCCATACTTTCTCTTAGACAAGACTGCTACGGAGGTTTACTTTGTTACTGTTGGGCCATACTTTCTCTTAGACAAGACTGCTACGGAGGTTTACTTTGTTACTGTTGGGCCATACTTTCTCTTAGACAAGACTGCTACGGAGGTTTACTTTGTTACTGTTGGGCCATACTTTCTCTTAGACAAGACTGCTACGGAGGTTTACTTTGTTACTGTTGGGCCATACTTTCTCTTAGACAAGACTGATACGGAGGTTTACTTTGTTACTGTTGGGCCATACTTTCTCTTAGACAAGACTGCTACGGAGGTTTACTTTGTTACTGTTGGACCATACTTTCTCTTAGACAAGAACTGAATATTAGTTGTCTACAATTACATTATTGCCATTACTTTAAATATAGTGTATGGGATTTTAAATACAATATGGGGCACTTTAAAATAGCCCATTTAATCATTCCCCCCTTTAGTTTATTATAGGACAGTTCATAGATTCGCCGGGATTGTGACAATGAATGAATACAAAAGTTCCATAATTTTCTTACTTTCGAAGGCGGGGAAAGAATATTTAATTTAAATTTATAAAGTGATTTCAGCCATAGCCCGTCTATAGTTTCTCAAATCAATATATGCTTTTGTTTCAACCATCTTTTTTAACATATTTTATTTATTTCTTTAATAAAATATTGTCTGCTTTCTGATCTACATCTTCATCGTCTTCCTCTGTACTTTCTTGACGACGACAGCTATTCTCCACCAATCTTTCAAGCAACTTTATTTGCGCTTCGTTCCATCGATTGTGGTTTTCAGCGACCTGCGAGGAGATCAAAATACAACACCAGACCCAAGGGCCGACCAGAAAAAAGGTGGATTGATGGGATATTAGGAAACATAGCAGCAGGAGAAACCAACAGAAGAGCAAAAACACCACAAATGATATCGCCATCGACGCTAAAAAGAAAATGAAGATGAAATGAAGAGGAAAAGGAAGAACGAGCTGAGATATCTGCGCCTTTCGGTGACAAATTTCGACTTGAGCGCAACTTTATCTTTCCTGTGCGCCTTTTGTTGTGCGGGCTTTGCTAGACTTATTCCGTTTCTATGACTGTAAGGTGGGATGGGCAGAATCTTGGTCGATTCTAATCATGTTGACATCAGCAGTCAGCTCTGAGTTGCTGACAGCATTTAGCGCAATCACTAGGCGGCCATGGGTTCCACTTTATTTAAAAGAAAATGATACATATCTTTGGTGTATGAAGAAACCTCATGTAACTAAATATTCCCATAGTGCTTCTTTCTACCAAACTAAATATTCCCATAGTGCTTCTTTCTACCAAACTAAATATTCCCATAGTGTAACTTTCTACCAAACTAAATATTCTCATAGTGTAACTTTCTACCAAACTAAATATTCTCATAGTGTAACTTTCTACCAAACTAAATATTCTCATAGTGCTTCTTCCAACCAAACTAAATATTCTCATAGTGCTTCTTTCTACCAAACTAAATATTCTCATAGTGCTTCTTTCTACCAAACTAAATATTCTCATAGTGCTTCTTTCTACCAAACTAAATATTCTCATAGTGCTTCTTTCAAACAAACTAAATATTCTCATAGTGCAACTTTCTACCAAACTAAATATTCTCATAGTGCTTCTTTCGACCAAACTAAATATTCTCATAGTGCTTCTTTCTACCAAACTAAATATTCTCATAGTGCTTCTTTCAACCAAACTAAATATTCTCATAGTGCTTCTTTTCTACCAAACTAAATATTCTCATAGTGCTTCTTTCTACCAAACTAAATATTCTCATAGTGCTTCTTTCTACCAAACTAAATATTCTCATAGTGCTTCTTTCTACCAAACTAAATATTCTCATAGTTATTTAGTTATGGAAAGTCCTGGTATCAATTCTAACGAATTAAAATCCATAATTGCTCAACCACCCGTGCCAACGTAATCATCCGAATTAATATCTCATCTCCCAAACAAAGAAAGGCAACTGTAGTCCCCATCGTAGCAGTCTCAGCACACGCCAAAAGACATAAGGCGAAACTGCGGAGAAAGTGAACACAGCCAACTGTTCCCTGTCATACGATATCATCATTCATCGTAAACAATTGGAATATCGAAGCATGATCAAAACAGATGAGACACACAGCTCACGGTGTGCACAGAGCACTCAACTCAGTAGCTCCTGCAACAAGCCGGACTTGGAATATGAGGAAACTGCAACAATGAACACTTTTCATGCACAGCCTTCAATTGTTCCCGCTGCCTATACACCATATACTGAAGGTTCACGTACTCTTGAAAATGATGATCGTCGTATTTTTTTAAAAAATGTATAGCGCTTGATGATGTTAGGCCATCGTTGTTGACTCCAATTCCGAACATGTAGACACACAGTTAGTCGTCAGCTTGGTATAACGTGGAACGAATTCAAAACAAACGAGGAAGCCAAAGAAATCGCCGATCAAGCACCAATATCCTCAGCAATCAAGAAAAGACGATGGTCATATGTTGGACATATGAAGAGAAGAGATAACAACCGAACAGCAAAGCAACGTGCCCATATTTTCAGAGTGCTTCTTTCTACCAAACTAAATATTCTCATAGTGCTTCTTTCTACCAAACTAAATATTCTCATAGTGCTTCTTTCTACCAAACTAAATATTCTCATAGTGCTTCTTTCTACCAAACTAAATATTCTCATAGTGTAACTTTCTACCAAACTAAATATTCTCATAGTGCTTCTTTCTACCAAACTAAATATTCTCATAGTGCTTCTTTCTACCAAACTAAATATTCTCATAGTGCTTCTTTCTACCAAACTAAATATTCTCATAGTGCTTCTTTCTACCAAACTAAATATTCTCATAGTGTAACTTTCTACCAAACTAAATATTCTCATAGTGCTTCTTCTACCAAACTAAATATTCTCATAGTGCTTCTTTCTACCAAACTAAATATTCTCATAGTGCAACTTTCTACCAAACTAAATATTCTCATAGTGTAACTTTCTACCAAACTAAATATTCTCATAGTGTAACTTTCTACCAAACTAAATATTCTCATAGTGCTTCTTTCTACCAAACTAAATATTCTCATAATGTAACTTTCTACCAAACTAAATATTCTCATAGTGCTTCTTTCTACCAAACTAAATATTCTCATAGTGTAACTTTCTACAAAACTAAATATTCTCATAGTGTAACTTTCTACCGAACTAAATATTCTCATAGTGTAACTTTCTACCAAACTAAATATTCTCATAGTGTAACTTTCTACCAAACTAAATATTCTCATAGTGCCAAACTAAACAGACGTGTGCATATACCTTGTTTCGCGAACTACATACAAGCTGTTGAAGATTACTATTTTGGTCCTTTCAAATGCAGAGAACAAATCAACACACAGTAGAAGAAAGGACATTTAAAAGACAGTGGGTATGAATAGGACCCACGCTTCCAGTTACAAGCACTACCAGACAAGCTCACATATGTAACCCACACCTAGAAACACACAGAGGACTAAACCTTGAAACAGAGAGAACAAGGATAAGTTGTATACTTGGAAGATTCCGTTTTTAAAACCAGCAAAGGACAAAAAGAAATGAAAGCCTCATTATGGTGACTCATGTTCTAGTGGAGAACTAAAAAGGCAAGAAGAGAAAGAAATTAGAACTTCCAAACGCGTTAAATACACCTTACTACTGGAACAAGAGACTGCAAATTAATATGACAAGGATACTATTTCTAAACTAAAACAAACTACACAAAACTAACTACTCGGTTCATCAAAATAAAGATAGTACCAATTGACAAGATTCTCAAGCTAGAAAGTATAGACAACTGGAGCCAAACGTGCCCACCAAGTGGCGTCCTGTTGGGTGAGAAAGCATCCTTAATAGTATCTGTTTGGTAGGAATGTCGCCATTAAGTCGGAAGCTCCCAGACTATTCATCAGTCAGTGTGCCTGACCAGCTCCACCCCGCGATGACTATTGGTATTGATCACCAGCTATGTCAACACGCGAGCACTACAAGATGTTTTATTGCAACGGTTCTTAGCCTGAAAGTACATGTCCCCCGATGTCCTAATTGTCCTTCAGTGAAGACGAGAAGACGTAATTAAAGAAAAATGGTAAGAAAAGAAAAAATAAAAGAATAACAGTAACAACCAATGCAATGTACACACTATACAAGTTAGTTTTAATGCCATGGAAAATATACAAACATCAAAAGAAATAACATCAGGGCTAAAACTAAGAAAAGCAAAATATTATATCTGTTCAACATTCCTGTATGGTGCAGAAACATGCAAATTAGACCAGAAAACAGAACATAAAATTGAAGCCTTTGAAATGTGTATTTATAGAAGAATAGGTAAAATTGGATGGAAAGAAAAGAAAACAAACGGTAAAGTCTTAAAACAATTAAAAATGAAAAGAGAACGACTAAATATGATTCAAACAAGACAAATTAGATTTTTAGGGCATGTTAAAAGACAACAACAGCCACTACAAGTAGTATCTTGGAAGGGAAAATACAAGGTAAAAGAGGCAGAGGCAGACCAGGACTAACATGGATGAGCAACATCAAAAGATGGACAAGTCAGCCTATGACAACCTGCACCATCAAAGCAAGACACAGGGCGAAATAGCACTACGTGGTAATTAACCTTCGATGCAGAGGCGGCACTCAATGATGATACACATTGGAGAGGAGAACAGATGCCACAATAGTGATTGTTTCGTTAATAGTTCCAACATTAATTAAAAGTCATGTACATCACGTATGATTTAATTTTTAAAATATGATCTGTGTTATCATCATCATCAAGTACTGGGCCTGCTGGCGTAGGTGATCATGTCTCTCCACAACTTTCGATCTCGACAGTTATTTATCATTTCTGTTGTTGACCTTCTGCCAAGCCATTCTCTTAAGCTGTCTGGTATTTTTTCTATTTGCTTCCCTCCATCTCTTCGACCCTCAATGTTTCCTGTTGTTACAATATATTCCAGTTGTTATCTTCTCATTATATGGCCAAAATATGATGATTGTTTCTTGCTAATATTGGAAATTAACTCTGTTTTTGCTTTGACCTCTTTCAGAACATTTTCATTACTCTTCTTCTACTTTGATTTGTGTTATACAGTTTATTAAAAACAAAATGAAGTGCAAGTATGGTAACCACGTAAATACGAAAATAAACATAGACAAACACTCAGCACCAACATATGCATCATTATAATCGTTTAGTGTTATTTTCATATTTCTCTACTATTCCATATTGTGCCATTTGTTCTCAGACTTTCTCTTGCCTAACAGGATTCTTTAGCCATGTCAAAAATGTTCTCCAAGAAATGTAAACAAAAAATGAATGTCGCAGGAAGAAAGAGCCAGGGCTATCGGCTTGAGAAAGTGTTTGTTCGGATGGACTTCTTTCTTTCCGACGTTCACCCGACTCGACCACATCTAGAGACATGAAAACTCTTCTTCGTCATCGCCCATAAAAGGAAGTGGGTGTAGATGCGTTGCGTTGTGCGAGTCTGCGATATCTGCGCCTTTCGGCCCAACACATCCGAGTTAAGCATGCAAATTTTGAGTGCATGGATGTCTTCCCTCTTCGATCCCTTATCGCTTAGCCATGCTGTATAGTTTATTTTCATAAGCACCATTGGGATGGGGAGAGTGGTCTGATCAGCTCAGTTGCTAGTCATCCTGACGAATGTATTCAACTGTGGGTCGGTGGCTGCGCTCAGCTCTGTTACTCGCCGACTGGCTGCGCCCAGCTCTGTTACTCGCCGACTGGCTGCGCTCAGCTCTGTTACTCGCCAACTGGCTGCGCTCAGCTCTGTTACTCGCCGACTGGCTGCGCTCAGCTCTGTTACTCGCCGACTGGCTGCGCCCAGCTCTGTTACTCGTCGACTGGCTGCGCTCAGCTCTGTTACTCGCCGACTGGCTGCGCCCAGCTCTGTTACTCGCCGACTGGCTGCGTCCAGCTCTGTTACTCGCCGACTGGCTGCGCTCAGCTCTGTTACTCGCCGACTGGCTGCGCGCAGTTCTGTTGTTGGACGGGCGTCTTGCCTCAGATGACGTAATTATAACATTATACAAAGTGCTCACATTTACAACAACAATAATTTCTTACATGCTATTGCTACCATTTGACGCCGGTCATACTTGAGGCTCGGGTTAAGCTATCCAACACACTGGCTCAATTTAACGCACAACAGAAATGATAACTGTGAAGTTACATCGTGCTCAAAGGGAATTCATCTTGATGAAGACCGCAGTTATAGCAACAGATGTATGTCACCTACTTTGTATGTGCAAGCTTTGTAATCATGCAACGCACGCAATGCTATACTGCAATAGAATTGACTGTTCGCAGAAATGGTCACATTGCAAGTGTTATTTGGAAACAAATCACGAATTAACGTGCCACAAAAAAAAAGCCATCGGTATTTTTCTTTTGAAAAATTAAGAAGCAAAAGCTACAGGAACATAACAAATATTAATACAATGATACAAGATAATGCATATCTGAATTAATCGATTGCAGCGAGAGCATAAACAGAAAGTTTACTCACAGGAAACACAAATTTCAGCTCAAGAGATTATTGAAAGATATTTGTTCCTGACCACGAAAATAATTATACATGCAAGATCCTTAGGGAGCAGGCAAATAATTGCAGTGCTGCGGTAAAACTGATAGCAGGAGCAAGTAGTAGAGTGTGACGTACACTCCTACAAGGTATGGTGGTAGCTTTACAAAAAAGTAACACAACAAATTACTGATGTTGCGGCCTTTCTCAGAAAACGAGAACAATGCAAACGAACAAGGAAATAAAGCTCAACTCTACTACATCTAGGATGAGCGGGATAGGCAGGTAAAACGAGGGGAAACAACAAGTGGGATAAGAGATGACACGATGAAACGAAAGAGAGATGTGCTACATATAGGAAGATACAAATAGCTAATATATACCCCCTTCCTCGCTTCAACTCCAAGAAAAGCGGGTTAGTATTCCGCGTTGAAAATAGGATAAACAAAAAAGATAAAAACATTTACATTGAGCCATTTTCGCTTTTTAAGCTAAACTAAATGGACATATTACAATTAAAAAAAAAAAACTATTCGCAGCTACTCTATCAAGTGGAAGTAAACACATCACTTAGAGCATAGCCTTTCAAAGATTTTTTTCCCCAGGAAAATTGTCATATTCTTTATTTTTAAAAAAATGTTATAAATATTTTTCTCTATACATCTTCTTGAACATGTTAAAGAACAGAGTGTTTGTCAAATAAAAGTATAACTGTTCCATTACAAATAGACTGATGTATATAATATTAGTTACGATATTAATATTGTTTAAAATGTGAATGATGAATGCAGTACATCACGTCATATTTATAATAAACGTGTGCTTTATTTATTGTATATCTTCCTTTTCTCCTAAACTGATTACCCTTGACTGTAACTGTTAATGACAGTGTACTGTTGTAACTGTTAATGACAGTGTACTGTTGTAACTGTTAATGACAGTGTACTGTTGTAACTGTTAATGACAGTGTACTGTTGTAACTATTAATGACAGTGTACTGTTGTAACAATTAATGACAGTGTACTGTTGTAACTGTTAATGACAGTGTACTGTTGTAACTGTTAATGACAGTGTACTGTTGTAACTATTCTTGTGTTACGTACAGGAAGGCTAAGACAATGATGATTAAAAGTAGGGTCTCAGTGACGTCAATGTTAAGAACCGCTGCTTTATTGTATTAGGCCGGATGGCCGAGATGGTGGCCGCGGGCGAGAATTAATGGGAGCTTGAAAGAACAGGAAGGGGAGGTTATGGACGCTGGAGACGGTCGGTCTAGTCGTGTAACTGAAATTACGTGCTTGGAGTAAATTGGTTTAGTTTATTATGGGCTGGTGGGAAATGTTACCACAATAAAATAATAATCAATAACACAAATAACGTAATTGTGCGAACAGAACGACACAGATATATAGGTATGTGCATCCGATAGACTCAAGATGTATTGCATATTTATTAACCGTTTTTCAAGCGGGACACGCCCTTCTCAGTCACTTTATGTGGTAATTTAAAACATACTCTAGCAATTCAAGAATTTGAAGGTAAGTTAACTATCACCATATATCGATCTAGCTTTCGTTCGCCTGAAGAATTGTCTATATCTGCAATATTGTTTCCTGAATAATTGGACTGTCTTTTGTAATTCTTGCAGTAGCCCATATAGTTTTGGCTGTAGTGTTGTATCTATGGGTCAATAAACGAATTAAAATACAACGAATAAGGGTAGAAAGTATTTCAATGTAGGGTTTCTTAAAGAACAAGGAATTAAAGATAAATTCGCAGTCACAATATCAAACAAATACCAAGTCCTCCAACAACTAGAAAATACAATAAATATAGAAGATCATTGGAAACAGGTAAAAAATATATGGAAAGAGACATGCGAAGAAACACTGGGGAAAAGAGAACGCCAGAATAAGGCATGGATGACAGCAGAGACCCTGGATAAAATTAAAGAAAGAAAGAACAAGAAAGCAGACATAAATAAAAGCAAAACAAGAAGTAATAAAGCCAAGACACAGGAAGCTTACACAGAGGTGAACAAAGAAGTGAGAAGATGCATTAAAAGGGATAAGAGGAAATATATAGATGAACTAGCTAAAGAGGCAGAAGAAGCAGCAAATAAAGGGAATATGAAAGAACTGTACAACAGCACAAAGAAATTAGGTGGAAAATACAAACAGATCAACGCCTTTATCAAAGACAAGAAAGGAAATCTGCTTAGTAATATAAGGGAACAAATGGAGAGATGGAAAGAACACTTTGAAGAACTTTTGAACAGACCCGGCTCAAATAATCCTCCAGATATACTACCAGCAGAAGAAGAGTTACACGTTAACTGCGGAAAACCAAGCAAAGAAGAAATAATGAAAGCCATCAAATTATTAAAAGATGGTAAAGCCACAGGACCAGATGAAATTCCTTCGGAAGCCATCAAAGCAGATATTAACACCTCTACCAAGATGTTACAGGATCTATTGGATAAAATTTGGGAGAGGGAAGAAATACCTAAAGACTGGAGAGAAGGTTATATGATCAAACTACCAAAGAAAGGAAGTTTACAGGAGTGCACAAATTATAGGGGAATTATGCTACTACAGTATCAGTGCCAGGAAAAATATTAGGCAGAATCATTCTGGAGAGACTAAAAGAGGCTATAGAGAAACACTTGAGAGATGAACAAGCAGGTTTTAGGAAGAACAGATCATGTGCTGATCAAATAACTACCCTACGTATAATAGTTGAACAAAGTTTAGAACTAAAATCCCCACTATATATTGGATTCATAGATTACGAAAAGGCATTTGATAGTTTAGACAGAAGAATGCTTTGGAAGTTGCTGAGTCATTACGGAATCCCCATAAAGTTTATTAACCTGATAAAAACAATGTATGAAGGAACAAAATGTAGTGTGGTGCATGAAGGACAGCTTACAGAAGCATTTGAAATAAGAACAGGAGTAAGGCAAGGATGCCTCCTGTCTCCATTTCTCTTTCTACTGGCCATAGATTGGATTATGAAAATAACTCAAAACAACAGAAATGGGATCCAGTGGTCACTGACCAAACAACTTGATGATTTAGACTTTGCTGATGACATAGCTCTCCTATCACACAGCCATCAACAGATGCAGGATAAAATGAGTATATTAGATGAGAGATCACAACAGCTAGGACTAAAGATTAATAGAGATAAGACCAATATTATGAGAATTAATGCAGTTGGCAATAACCATATAAAACTAGGAGAAATACCTCTACTAGACGTACAATCTTATATATATCTGGGCAGTAATATAGATAAAGAGGGAGGAACAGAAAATGATATCAAAATAAGGATATCAAAAGCAAGAGGAGCTTTCATTGCACTGGGAAACATATGGAAATCCAAAGAAATTAGGCTAAATACAAAAATAAAAATTTTCAACTCAAATGTTAAGTCGGTCCTATTATATGGCTGTGAAACATGGAGAATGACAAAATTGACAATCACGAAAGTACAGACTTTCATTAATGGATGCTTGCGCAGAATAAAGGGATGGAAATGGCAGGACAAAGTCACTAACGTGGAATTATGGAAATGTACCGGTCAAATACCAGTGGATAAAGAGATACAGCGAAGACGATGGCGATGGATAGGACACACACTACGGAAGCCAACTGAGAGTATTACACAACAGGCCCTTTTTTGGAATCCCCAGGGGAAAAGACAAAGAGGAAGACCAAGGAATTCTTGGAGAAGACAGATAGAAGCAGAGATGAAGATGATGGGGAAGACATGGAATGATCTTAAAAGAATGGCAAAAAACAGAACGACTTGGAAAGTGTTTGTTGAAGACCTATGCTCCACCAGGAGCTAAAAGGTAAAAGGAAAGGCAATATTGTTTCCTGAATAATTGGACTGTCTTTTGTAATTCTTGCAGTAGCCCATATAGTTTTGGCTGTAGTGTTGTATCTATGGGTCAATAAATTTTCCTAAGTCTACTATATTTAGCGCAGTCTTGAAGTATGTTTTCAGCAGTTTGGGGCGCCTGTCCACATCTACATGTAGCTGAGGTGCCGATCTTGAATTTTGTACACATGTGTGACTGTGGAGTCCGATTGTGTGCTGTTCTGAGGCGTATAATGATAACTTGTTCATATCTATTCATATTATGAAAGGCATCCTGATTTGGGACTTATGGTCTGATTGATTTGATTATCTGTTCTTTCTGATGGTTTGTAACTGCTGCATCTGGTTGTGTGCCTGTTGCGCCTACCTTTGCCAACCGATCTGTTCTCTCGTTTTCTGGTGTTCCACAGTGAGATGGGATCCACTGTAGTGCAACCCTGTGGTGCTTACAGAGTTCAGTCAATAAGGTCTGGAGGTTGTAGTGCCTGGAGTGCTGATCTTGCATCTGTCAAAAACACTACAGGCTGTGGACTAAGATTGCAGTTCAGCAATTTTTTTCTATTGCCAACTTTATTGCTTGGATTTCTGCTTCGTAATTGTGACAATATTATCTTGTTGCTATTTTATTCATATTCCTTGTGTTATTTGGGTACTCTATGTATGCTCCTGCTCCACAATTTTCTTTACTGCATTCTGTACTAATCCATCTGTGTACACACGAACACATAGACTTTGTGGTTTTTCTTCAACCAAGGAACTGAAAATGATTGTTTTACGCTGTAGACTATTCTGTCCTCCTTGTCAAGCATTTCTTTCACTTCTGTCCGTATTTGTATTGCCAATCTGGATTCCTCTGTCCAGGGGATCTGTTCCAGTATGAGCAGTAGGGGGTTGACAACTCTTGGTATGTCTATCACCATGTACAACATTCAACGTTTGTAAACTATATCATAGAAAGAAGCAGCAAAACTATACAGATTTGATTATACCAAGGTAATATAACCACCATATATTCATTCACCGAGTGCCGTCTCCACATCAAAGGTTGGTTACCATTGAGCGCCATTTTACTCTGTCTCTTGCCTTGTTAGTGCGCACTGTCATAGGTTCACATGTTCGTCTTTACATGTTATCAGTTCACTTTAGTCTTTGTCTGCCTCGTCTACTTAGTATTTTTTCATATCCAAGATAACTTTTAAGAGAGTATTGCGTCGTTTCACACGCCGTCCCAACAATTTCAGTTGTCTTTTTCTAATTGTGCAGAGTAGGTTTTTTTAACTTTTATTTTTAGCTTATTCAAAACCTTAACTTTGTTTTCTTTACCTTCCACCCAATTATCCACCTTTTTAAACAAATAAATCCACATTTTAAAGTCTTTGTTTTCTGTTCTGTTATCTTATTTATTGTCCATGTTTAATCAGCATACAGGAAGGTTCAGTATATATAGTCCTATTTGTCGTTTTATTTCTACTGTTATATGCTTTGGTGAGAGTATATTTTTCATGTTGTTAAAATTGCTTTTTTGCCATTCCTAGTCTATTGTATTATTACCTTTTTATCATTAGGTGCCATGTCCTTCATAGAACTCTGCATCCACCACAGCCCGACTGAAGAAATCTCTGTCTCTAGCCAGATCACCCACTTCTTCTGTTGTCGCGTTCAATGTCTCTTTGGTGTCTTGAAGACATCTTTTTCTTCGTCTGCCCTTAATGCGTCTCTGAGGAACCATGCCTTACATTATTATTATTGTCCAGCCCGCTGTGTCTTTCGACGTGGTCGTAGCATTTTTTCCTCAGTAGAATGTTGTTTATAGCCAGTTCTTTTTAATATATAAGTCTTTTAATGTATCTTCACATTAACTATTATGTATATTAAATCCACAATTTATTAACTATATCACATAAAAAACCAACAAAATGGTTTACATTTAATGTTGGCAAACAAAACATATCTAGGACGAACAATTTCAGAAAATATAGTATTATAATGTCGGACTGGAAATTGTGATGAAAGAAATTATGAATAAAGATACAACATTTGCCATTTATACTATATATATATATATATATATATATATATATATATATATATTGGGGGGGAGGAGGGAGGAGATAGAGAATGTTATAGAAAGTTTAGTTACAATAAAACTGACACACAATCAAATATATTTAATATTTATCTTCATATACCTCATGTAAGAATAATGTCTACGACGTCACAACGTATGTCTTGTTTCACACAAAAATGCTAAGGAGGTGAAAACTGAAGAAAAAAAAATACACACACAGCCTTCATAAATAGATGGACAAAAATGTTGGTCACAACATTAACCTTATTTGTAATTCTATTTTATTATTCCTCTCGATCTGTTGACTTGTTTATGTTCTACTGTATTCGTCTCTTCATTCTGTTCTTAACCATTCACTAAAAACGTTCAGTGTGGTAAATGTTACAAATAGTAAATCTTAAACAAAGTCTACATTAGTAAATTATATATATATATATACACAAGACAAATGAGATTTTTGGGGCATGTTAAAAGACACATCAGCCTACTAAAAGTAAATATTGGAAGGGAAAATACAAGGTAAAAGAAGCAGAGGCAGATACCAAGACTAACATGGGCCAGTAAAATAAAAAGTTGGACAAGTCATCCTATAACAACCTGCACTATCAAAGCAAAAGACAGGGTGAAATTACGCTCCATGGCGCATCTTTGATGCGGAGACGGCACTCAATGATATTTTATTTATATATATATAAATATATATATATATATATATATATATATATATATATAGTAAAGTAAAGTACCCCCGTCACGCCAAGTGGCGTTGGTGTTAGTGACCATAAATTTTACAGACCTTCGGCACATGATTTTTGGGGTAATGAGGTCAGTATTACGCCCGTGCCGCTTTGCTTTCCAAGAAAAATCCGGTACCCTTTAAAGGCTGGGTGAACCCGGAAGCCGTCCGTTGGGATCGAACCCTACCTCTTGTCATTTGTAGTACAGTTCACTAACCATTGAGCTATCGCGGCTCCCTATATATATATATATATATATATATATATATATATATATATATATATATACACACATATATATACATATATATATATAATATATATACACACATATATATATATATAAGACAGAAAGTGTTTACACAATTATATATATATATATATATATATATATATATATATATATATATATATATATATATATATATATATATATATATGTATAAAACTGTTTTGCACCCTCTCCTGCTATCGCTAAGATGATGATCTTACCTGGTGCACCATCCCAATGCTATAAATCAACTATGTGTTTTTTTTAAAGTCCAAAACAGACGTTTTGCTGAGTCCAAGAAAAAAAGAAAATATCAAAGTCTGGGAACGTCTATTTGGACCAAATTTGAAGGAAGGAGAAAACTTACATTTAAAACAGTTCCTAGTTTAATACACCACCCATGATCCCTAAGCAATTGAAAGAAGGCGCCCAAGAGCGTAACCCCGGAATTAATTTTGAAATTACGCAAGTTGCACTCGTTCCACGTCTCGTTATCTGGCTGAGACTATCGGTCGCAATATATTAAATGGAAATGAAATCATTGGACCGCGTGTTAACTCCTAAATCTGTTGCAAAATTTCGACTAAATCAGACGGGAGTATTTATAATTTGAAATGAGAACTATTTACAGTGGGAACACGTTATATTTTCAAATTAAAACTTAAGGACATTACGTATTTTAATGGGTGAGATAGGAGGTGAATAGAGAAGACGCTGAAAACTGCCAGCAAATCAAAGCTGGCCAAATTCAATTATGTGCGATGGTAGAACAAGAAAAATAAGTAAAGTATTTTTTTTCAGTTCAAGCGAATATGTCGTAGCTTTTCCAAGTAAATACAGACCGTAGACAATCCCGATTCCATAATCGCTGTGGCTAAGCCTAGTGTGTACAAGTTTAGAGTGTGGCTACGCCTGGTGTGTACAAGTTTAGAGTGTGGCTAAGCCTAGTGTGTACAAGTTTAGAGTGTGGCTAAGCCTAGTGTGTACAAGTTTAGAGTGTGGCTAAGCCTGGTGTGTACAAGTTTAGAGTATGGCTAAGCCTGGTGTGTACACGTTTAGAGTGTGGCTAATTCTGGTGTGTACAAGTTTAGAGTGTGTCTAAGCCTGGTGTGTACAAGTTTAGAGTGTGTCTAAGCCTGGTGTGTACAAGTTTAGAGTGTGACTAATTCTGGTGTGTACAAGTTTAGAGTGTGGCTAATTCTGGTGTGTACAAGTTTAGAGTGTGGCTAAGCCTGGTGTGTACAAGTTTAAAAGTGCAACTGTACTTGTAGGTAAACTTTGACAATTCTCAACGAACTCAGTTGGAGCATACAACAGATGAGAAGAAGAAGGGTTGAATGAAGCAGTTGATGGATTGTCGGTGCCTACCAATTTTACCTGCAGCAAGAATGAAGTCGGGTTAATCCAGTCTTATGAGACGAGGCGGGGAGCGGGGTGGGGGCGCAAAGATGAAAATTATCCAAACATCTGGGTTCTTCAATAAACCAAAACATCAGGATTATCCTGAAGGCCCAAACATCTCTGTTATTCCAAGGATCCCAACGTCATGGCTTATCCAAAAGATTAAATCATCAGTTTTATCCAGAAGATAAAATTATCAGGGTTATCTAGAAGATAAAACTATCAGGTTTATCTAGAAGATAAAATTATCAGGGTTATCTAGAAGATAAAATTATCAGGGTTATCTAGAAGATAAAATTATCAGGGTTATCTAGAAGATAAAACTATCAGGTTTATCTAGAAGATAAAATTATCAGGGTTATCTAGAAGATAAAATTATCAGGGTTATCTAGAAGATAAAATTATCAGGGTTATCTAGAAGATACAATTATCAAGTTTATCTAGAAGACCCAAACATCAGGTTTATCCAGAAGATAATATCATCAGGGTTATCCAGAATATGATATCATCAGGGTTCTCCAGAAGATAATATCATCAGGGTTCTCCAGAAGATAATATCATCATGGTTCTCCAGAAGATAATATCATCAGGGTTATCCAGAAGATAATATCATCAGGGTTCTCCAGGAGATAACATCATCAGGGTTATCCAGAAGATAACATCATCAGAGTTATCCAGAAGATAATATCATCAGGGTTCTCCAGAAGATAATATCATCAGGGTTATCCAGAAGATGATATCATCAGGGTTCTCCAGGAGATAACATCATCAGGGTTATCCAGAAGATAATATCATCAGAGTTATTTAGAATATATAATATCATCAGGGTTCTCCAGAAGATAATATCATCAGAGTTATCCCGAAGATAATATCATCAGGGTTCTCCAGAAGATAATATCATCAGGGTTATCCAGAAGATAATATCATCAGGGTTCTCCAGGAGATAACATCAACAGGGTTATCCAGAAGATAATATCACCAGGGTTCTCCAGAAGATAATATCATCAGGATTCTCCGGAAGATAATATCATCAGGGTTATCCAGAAGATAATATCATCAGGGTTCTCCAGAAGATAATATCATTAGGGTTCTCCAGAAGATAATATCATCAGAGTTATCCAGAAGATAATATCATCAGGGATCTCCGGAAGATAATATCATCAGAGTTATCCAGAAGATAATATCATCAGGGTTCTCCAGAAGATAATATCATCAGAGTTCTCCAGAAGATAATATCATCAGGGTTATCCAGAAGATAATATCATCTTAGTTCTCCAGAAGATAATATTACCAGATTTATCCAGAAGATAATATCATCAGGGTTCTCCAGAAGATAATATCATCAGAGTTATCCAGAAGATAATATCAGGGTTATCCAGAAGATAAGATCATCAGGGTTATCCAGAAGATAATATCATCAGGGTTATCCAGAAGATAATACCATCAGAGTTATCCAGAAGATAATATCATCAGAGTTATCCAGAAGATAATATCATCAGGGTTCTCCAGAAGACAATATCATCAGAGTTATCCAGAAGATAATATCATCAGAGTCATCCAAAAGATAATATCATCAGAGTTATCCAGAAGATAATATCAGGGTTATCCGGAAGATAAGATCATCAGGGTTATCCAGAAGATAAGATCATCAGGGTTCTGCAGAAGATAATATCATCAGAGTTCTCCAGAAGATAATATCATCAGGGTTATCCAGAAGGTAATATCATCAGAGTTATCCAGAAGATAATATCATCAGGGTTCTCCAGAAGATAATATCATCAGGGTTCTTCAGAAGATAATATCATCAGCGTTATCCAGAAGATCTACATATGGGAGTGTCCCAGATGACTCATAGTTCAAGGTTCTACAAGCGACTCAGTTAAATTGGTACCTGGAAAAGCGACCTTTATTTACAACCTCTAATTTCACCCACACTCCCTCCTCTTTTCCATTTGGAGAACACTTAAACGGAAATACAATGTAACATAACGTTGTATTATTTGTTGTTTTTTTGTAATGGTACATTGTTATAGAAATATAGCGTTCTATTTGATGATTCATTACTAGATGGAAATGTCTCACGATAGAGAGTAATTTGTGGGCGAGAGAAAATTGTGAGCAATTCTGTGAGATAGAGACATTTCACATGGGACAATATAAAAGTCGTTAGCTTTTGAAAACGTCGTTATTTATGAATGACGTTTGCAATTCACTTACGTCCAGGTTGGGGTAGTTGCTTCGTAGGTTTTGTCGAATTTCTACACACGTAGGTCATAGTTTTCTTTTTCCTGTTTTTTTCTTCTTCCTTTTCTTCTCCTTCATCTTTAGCGATCATGGCTCATTCAGACTAGGATTCTGGACTTTCTTATGAAGGCTGATGTCTGTTTCAGTTCCAGGCCATTGTCTGATGCAGATTACTGTGTTGCATGCGGTCAAAGGGTGCAACTTCTGAGGACGTACCTTTAAATTGTGCATTCATTCCCCTGGAACATCTCGTGCGTCATATGTCTTCCAACTTTATTCTATTCAGATCAATAAACCATAACTGATGTGAAGGGACAACTGCAATAAAAGGATGACAAGCTCCCCCCTCTCCCCCACAAAACACATCAGTCTAAATGTTGCTGTATAGAAGAATGGTACTCTCAGAGCTAATTCTGACCAATGATAGTGAATCATGATCAGTGAACAAACAGATGAAAAGATTGTTAGAGGGCTCAGAAATGGGGTTTCTGGGACAAATCTTGAGTGTTCCCTGGACAGCTAAATAGATCAACGAGGGAATTCTCAAAGAAGCCAACAGAAAAATGGAGCTCCAAAAAATTTATTTTTTTAAATACAGAAAGAAACAATCGACATTTTTTGGACACATGAAAAAAGGGATAGTTGTAAATACTTGACTTCTTTTTCCTCTTTCCTTCCTCATTTGCATTTCAGTGTTCAGGGGAAACATATTTTGGGGGTATTTTGCTCCTCTGTTTGCCTTTGCTGCTATGTTTGTTAGTGTTTCTAATATTCCATCAATCCCTCTTTTTCGTGGTCGGCCCTTGGGTCTGGTGTTTTCGCAACGTTTAATGAAGTCTTGTTGTGTTGTGTTTTAATCTTTCTGCCGTATCATGTGGCCAAACCAGTTTATCTGTTATTTCTTTACGTATTTTATGGCGGGGATTATTCCTAGCTTTTTTCACAGTTTTTCATTTCGAATCTGATCTCTCGGTCTGTTTCCTGTCATTCGTCTAACACATTTCATCTTGGCAGTGGTTATTTTTCTTATTATTCTTTATCTAGGGTCCATGACTGACATTGGTAGCACAACGTTGGGATGAAGATTGAAATGGAGAGTGCCCGTTTTGCCTCTATAGAGTTTTTTTTTCTTGTTGGAAAATAGTGGTAATAACCGTCCTACGATTTAACAAGCTTTGTTCCATGTTGATTATATATCTGCTGTTTGTGAATTGTTATTTGTCAGTAGACTTCCTAGGTATATAAATTCCTCTACTTGTTCTAGTTGTCTGCCACATATAGTTATGTTGCTGTTCTGTTTCTCTTTTGCGACATTCATAACTTCTGTTTTGTTAATGTTGATTTTCATGTTATATTTTGTGCCTGTGCTGTTGAGTCTATTTAAATATTCTTGTGGGTCTTTTATTTGTCCATGTATTAGTGCCTAATCGTCTGCAAATAGAAGATATTTGATCTCCTCTGTCTCTGATAGGTTGGCTAACTGGCACATATAGTCCATGTATGTAATAAACAGTTAGGGGGATAGTACGCACCCCTGTCTTAATCTAATTTCGAAGTGGTCTATGTAACCTGCTGCTGTTCATGTAGAGACTTTTAATTACGTTGGCTAGATGTTGGCTTACTATATGTTGTTAGTATCTCCCACAGCTGGTCTCTATTTACTCTGTAGAATGTTTTTTTCTGGTCAATGAAATCTATGTACAAATTTTGATCATGTTCTGCTGTCTTTTGTGCTATCTATTTTAAGGTGAATAGAACGTCAGTACATCTTATGTTTTTTTTTGTTTGTTTTTTTAAACCCCACTTGAGAATCGCCTAACTGTAGTTCTATTACTGGTCTGAGATATTCTCTCTATAATGTTGGCGTATAACTTTTCTACACAGCTGAAAAGCAATATTTCTCTATATTGACTGTAGACTGTATTGACTCTTACTACCGTTCTTTGTTCATATTGGTACCATGATTACCTGTTGCCAGTCTTCTGAGCCATTTAGTTGCCTACTGCTTGACTACAACTGACAAAATACAGGGACAGAGAGATCGTGGATGACTGAGAAAGAAGAAACTGCTTGGTGTCGTGGCACAGTGAACCGTCAACAACAAAACTGATGCCATGCGTTGAAGACACATAATTGTAAAAGGACATGATCGCCGCTACCCAAACCAGTAGAGCACATAATGTTAGCTTTCAAGGCAATTGTTCCGGTCGTAGTTGTGTAGACATCATCTTTCGTCTACAAATGAACATCGTTATTTGCTTCAACATTCATATAGTAGAGATACGAAAGGTAAAGGCAGAAATTCTTTCTCAGCTGTTCCCCTTTCTAGCCAGATTTGCTCCCCTTTATAAGAATGACACCCAGTAAACCTGAGTGGAACTGAGGGGGGTTGTGGCAAACTTAAAATGTAAGGGAAAAATAGCGAAGAAACGCTTGAGCTCAAGGCGATGACGTTTTCAACATAAATTTACACTGATGTTAGCACAGCTTGGAGAATGGGACCAACCAGTAGTGGGTCGGCGCCACGTACAACCAGACAGTTCTCGAGAGATGCTCGTCCGATTATTATTATCATTATTTATTCTGACAGATTTAGAGAAAGAGACCTAGAGAATACCAGTTTAGAAAGATAGGCAGTTCAAGTGCAAGTTACGCCGCCGAAATAGAGGGAGGTAATTTATTCGTGAATGAGGTAATCTAGTATTTGAAATAAGAATGTGTTGTGATGTTATGGGCTATGTTCATTTAAAGTCTGCCAATTCAAACATACCTAACTACATGAATGTATGTGCATGTACGTGTGTGTGTTCTTGGGATATATAGAATCTAGTGAGTGAAGTGAAAGACAGGCAGACAGACAGAGATATATAGATAGATAGATAGATAGAGAGAGAGAGAGAGAGAGAATGGGAGGATACAATTGGAAGATTGAGAAAGAGACACCGACTAGGTGAGAAAATAAGGAAGACAAGATATAATATGATAGAAATAAAAGAGAGAGATAAGATGATGAAAGGAAGAGTGAAAGAGGAATGATGATTGAGGAGGACAGTGGCAGAGAGAGGTAGAGAGAGAGAGAGAGAGAGAGAGAGAGAGAGAGAGAAAGAGAGAGCGAAAGAGAGAGAGAGAGAGAGGATGTATCATAGGCATCAGGGAGATGTATAAATTCTACAGAGGACAGAGAGGCATAAAGAGAAGTTCTACAGAGAACACAGAGGTGTGCACAGAGCAGAGAGTTATAAAGAGAAGTTCTACACAGAGCAGATAGCTATAAAGAGGCATTATACAGAGGACAGAGAGGTCTAAAGAGAGGTTCTACATAGGACAGAGAGGTATAAAGAGAAATTCTGTACGAAGACAGATATGCTTGAGAGCAGTGACTCACTAACCTCTGTGGAATGTTCCATTGTACTTTGGCGTGAGGATGATGCTGATGTCAATATCTTCCCTATAATTACACATATGTTCCGTGCAGCACAGCAGGAAGGGCAAGTGCCCAGTGGACAAGTCCACTTTACTGGTACTAATCAAGTCCGCCCCGATTCTGCACGACGATTGATGCTCTTTGGGCAAGTTGTCCAAGCAACCGTGTGTCTGGTGCGTTGCCTCACCACGTATCTCCACGGCCGTGAAGCACTGCCCAGCGCTGGACTTGCACATGTAGCCAGTCGACACGCAACCTGACTCATTACAGTAGCACCGGAGCTCTCCTGCAAAAAAAAAAAAAAAAACAATATCAATTATATTTTTGTATAACAAGGCCAAGTGAAACATGGAGGACATGTTTATAACTATCATCATCATCATGTGCCATACCGGTTGGCGTAGGCGATCATGTCCTTCCATATTCTTCTATCTACAGTGCATCGTATCAGTTCTGTTGTTGACTGCTTTCTATGTCATGACACCAAGCCATCTACTATTTTCTCTCTTTGTCGTCCGCGATCTCTCTTTCCTTTTATTTTGCCAGTTGTAACCAAGTATTCCAACTTTCCTCTTCTCATGATGTGCCCGAAACATGTTGATTGTTTCTTTCTGATGTTTTTTAGGAGCTGCCTTTTTTGTAGATATTAAGTTGTGATTTGTCATGATTAGTCTAGGCAATATAAAAAGGTAGTTTGCCATTCCTTCCTTCTTGGCAGTGACTGTACTAGTCGGAGATCGCAGGCATTTTCTCTATACAAGGGATCCTTTGCTGCCACCACAGAGTGGGGACCATAATAGGCACTACTTGTCGACTGCTCCCACAACACCATGCACCACCTGCTCCAATGGCTTCACATAACCCTGATTAGGAAGGGGGGGGGGGGGGTTAAACGGGAGCTCCACCTTGCCCAAGGGTGTCCCGAAGACTAGCAGAGGAAAGGAGACTTTTTACTCCTCCTTTGGTAGGGCAGAACTCTACCCCGCTAACCATTGTAACTATAACGGAACATGTTAGAGCACGGAGGATTTGTCAGGATGACTCAGAGGTTTCAATGGAGCTGGCCTATGATTTATTCATTGTTTTTAAAACATTCAGAAGGACCCATGCAGGAATGATGGTAGGTAAAGGTAAGGTAAAAGTGGGGGCCTCGGTTGCCGAGTTGGGAAAACCACCCGACTGGGCTATCGACGTTCGGACAACTTGTGTTCGATTCCTGTTGGAAGCAGTGTGAATTGTACTTGTAAAAAAAAAGGTAAAGTACCCCCGTCACGCCAAGTGGCGTATAGGGAAATATGGTGTTAGTGACCCTATATTTTACAGACCTTCAGCGCATGATTTTTGGGGTAATGTGGTCAGTATTACGCCCGTGCTGCTTTACTTTCCCAGAAAAAAATCCGGTACCCATTTAAGGCTGGGTGAACCCGGAAGCCGTCGGTTGGGATCGAACCCTACCCCTTGTCCGTGGTAGTCCAGTTCACTAACCACTGAGCTATCGCGGCTCCCGAATTGTACTTGTGGTTGGAAAAAAAAATACCTCCGCGGTCGACCCAGCCGCTGGTAGAAATGGGTACCAGGGTAGTACTCTGGGAAGGTGAAGAATGCCGCCTCGCATCGTGAGTTTTGGTGCTTGAGGTGACACTATCCAGAAGTCTCCGAACACTTCTGGATAGGCGGCAGTGCACATATGGGTTAAAACCCGTGTACTAAGACTCCGATTCAAATCTCGTACTTGACCTTGACATTGACCATACCTTTATCTTTACCTTTACCATACCTTTACGTTTCTGCAAAAGCCTTCTTCGAGTATATCGAACAAACAATACAAAACACAGAAATCGTAATCACAAAGCACAACAAAATAGCTATTTGACTTTCTTTTAGCCTAACTGTTCAATACAATTTTATGTTTATTTTATGTTTTCTGCAGCTATACTCGCGGCCCCGCATATTTATTATATTTGACATTTGTGCGTATCTTCTATGAATCATGGTAGGGTCAAAGCTTTTTCTTCGGGAGTAAAACTCAGGTGGCGACTGCACTGGACATGCAGCCATTATTCTCAGGTCGACCCCTAGACAGATCATAATAAATGGGATAATGCCACAAAGATAGAAAGATTGTTGAGGTCAATAAGCGTTCAAGAGCCAGGCAGCGCTGGTTTAAAAAAAAAAAGTAAAGTGCCCCGTCACGCCAAGTGGCGTATAGAGAATATGGTGTTAGTGACCATAATTTTTATAGACCTTCGGCACATGATTTTTGAGGTAATATGGTCGGTATTACGCCCGTGCCACATTACTTTTCCAGAAAAAAATCCGGTGCCCATTTAAAGCTGGGTGAACCCGGAAGCCGTCGGTTAGGATCGAACGCCAGTTTGAAAAAAACACATTTGGGTCCGCTCGTAATTCAAACGTGTCCACCTTAATCAATAAACAAAATATTGATTTCCCTTGAGCTTGTAGGTGCTTGCTGATCTCATAACCTAGTTTTTAACAATGCAATACGCTCTCTCTTTGCTATTATTTGTTGAGGAAGAGGCAAAAGTAGTCTATATTCAGGCCAAATGATGTAAGGACATTCCAGACCCACTTTCAGGTGTTGAGATAGACGGCAGCAGATACAGCGATATTCAGGTGTTGAGATAAACAGCAGCAGATATAGTGACATTCAGGTGTTGAGATAGACAACAGCAGATATAGCGACATTCAGGTGTTGAGATAGACAGCAGCAGATACATAGCTACTTTCAGGCGTTGAAATAGACGGCAGCAGATATATAGCTACTTTCAGGCGTTGAGATAGACGGCAGCAGATATATAGCTACTTTCAGGCGCTGAGATAGACGGCAGCAGATATAGCTACATTCAGGCGTTGAGATAGATGACAGCAAATATAGCTACTTTCAGGCGTTAAGATAGACGGCAGTAGATATAGTTACTTTCAGGCGTTGAGATAGACGACAGCAGATATAGCTACTTTCAGGCGTTGAGATAGACGGCAGCAGATATATAGCTACTTTCAGGCGTTGAGATAGACGGCAGCAGATATATATAGCTACTTTCAGGCGTTGAGATAGACGACAGCAGATATATAGCTACTTTCAGGCGTTGAGATAGACGGCAGCAGATATATAGCTACTTTCATGCGTTGAGATAGACGACAGCAGATATGGCTACTTTCAGGCGTTGAGATAGACGGCAGCAGATATAGCTACTTTCATGCGTTGAGATACACGGCAGCAGATATAGCTACTTTCAGATGTTGAGATAGACGGCAGCAGATATAGCTACTTTCATGCGTTGAGATACACGGCAGCAGATATAGCTACTTTCAGATGTTGAGATAGACAGCAGCACTTATAGCTACTTTCAGGCGTTGAGATAGACAGCAGCAGTTATAGCTACTTTCAGGCGTTGAGATAGACAGCAGCAGATATAGCTACTTTCAGGCGTTGAGATAGACGG
Organism: Megaustenia siamemsis; assembly: GCA_032433765.1. Classification (NCBI taxonomy): domain Eukaryota; kingdom Metazoa; phylum Mollusca; class Gastropoda; order Stylommatophora; family Ariophantidae; genus Megaustenia; species Megaustenia siamemsis. The sequence goes on along the minus strand of JAVIAB010000092.1, from coordinate 47,091,614 downwards.
CAGCAGATATAGCTACTTTCAGATGTTGAGATAGACAGCAGATGATATATCGACTTTCAGGCGTTGAGATAGACAGCAGCAGTTATAGCTACTTTCAGGCGTTGAGATAGACAGCAGCAGATATAGCTACTTTCAGGCGTTGAGATAGACAGCAGCAGATATAGCTACTTTCAGATGTTGAGATAAACAGCAGTTATAGCTACTTTCAGGCGTTGAGATAGACGGCAGCAGTTATAGTTGCTTTCTATAAACCACGACCCAACACAACTGCACCTTTTTAACGCTCTGTTACTGTGGAAGGGTGATGAAGAGGGACAATCCTGAAACGAACACTGAAGTAAATCAAAGCAGTTCAATAGTTGTGCTTCCAGTTATGCCGACGCTAGAAGAGGTCAACAAAATTGTTGTATCTTTTAGCGTATTCAAGATACCCTGGCTCTATTTACTTGTTTACAATACATCATTATTTTTTGTGTGTGACTAAATAATGTTGTAAAAGTATTACACATTAACAAGTTTCACTCAAAATATGTTCATTTATTTTTTTTTTAAATGCAGTTTATATTCTTAAATACAAGACAGGAAAAAAAAAACAAATTACAACTTATAATCTTAAAAGGAAAAAAAACAAGTTACAGCTTAAATGAAAAAAAAATACGACTTATATTTATTCTTAAATACAAAATGAAAACAAATTACAGCTTATATATATATATATATATATATATATATATATATATATATATATATATATATATATATATATATATATATATATATATATATATATATATATATATATATAAACAAAAAAACATATTTTTTTTTAAACAAGGGAAAAAAAAAACAAATTACAACTTATATTCTTAAATACAAAAAAAAATTACAGCTTATATTCTTAAGTAAAAGAAAAACAAAACGCGGGATCCAATAGAATTGTTCTTGTGGGGTGTCCTTTGCGGCCTATACCATGGTCGGTTTTTAACAGTCACGTTGGATTTTGACCACCAAAACTCGTTTTAATTCTCAAACAATTGACTACTGATTAACGCTGTATGTCATTTTAGTCTTATATAATTTATTCCCCCAAAAAAATATTTATTTTAAAAAATGTATTTAAAATGTATTTCTGTTTTGTTGATAGTTTATATGCACCAGCATTTTACACAAGCAGTGTATGTGATTAATATCACAAGGATTTTACAAAATTAACCAAATTTATTTAAATTTTCCTCTTCTGTTTCGAACACTGTTCCATTATGCTTCTCGCTGTGAAGATATGATCTATACACTGCTGTTACATCTAAACACTATGGCCTACCTTCTTAGGTTATGGTCTATTGCTTTGAAGAGTCTTTGTGAGATAATCCCATGGAATATTTATTATAGTAATGATCAGAGACAGACAATGAGGCTGAGAGTATCCGGTAAATGAGTGGCTTCGCAAAAGCTGTCTACACAGGACACCGGAGAAGTGTTTCTCAAGAGAGATACACTAATGAAAACTATCATCATCAAGTACTGGGCCTAATGGCGTAGGTGATCATGTCTCACCACAACTTTCGATCTCGACAGTTCTTTATCATTTCAGTTCTTGACCTTCTGCCAAGCCATTCTCTTAAGCTATCTGGTAGTTTCTCTCTTTGCTTCCCTCTATCTCTTCGTCCCTGAATTTTTCCAGTTGTTACAGTATATTCCTGTTGTTCTCGTCTCATTACATGGCCAAAAAAATGATGATTGTTTCTTCCTAATATAGGAAATTAGCTCTCTTTTTGCTTTGACCTCTTTCAGAACATTTTCATTACTCCAGGGAAAACCATATAAACAAAAAGAAACAGAGGTGAACAGTATGAGCCAGACAGGAAACAAGCTATGACGTGGAGAAACGTTGCCTTACAGGACAATCATGGACGACTCAGCTGCTAACAGTTTCCGGATCCTGTTGGAGAAGACGCTGAACTGAAATAAGCGCGCTACCAACGCTGTACTGATATAAGCGCGCTGCCAACGCTGAACTGATATAAGCGCGCTGCCAACGCTGAACTGATATAAGCGCGCTACCAACGGTACATTTAACTGGTTGAGACCTTATAATTGTGACGATAATCCTGTACATAAAAATAAATACTAAATAAGGTGCTCTCGACAGTCTGTTTTTACAGTAAATTGTGACCGAAGGCAAAGATTTGCACACTTGGAGCAGTGTCGAAGAAAATGTCAAATAGTAGCAGTGAAAGCAAATCGAGCAGTGAAAGCAAATCGAGCAGTGAAAGCAAACCGAGCAGTGAAAGCAAATCGAGCAGTCGGCATAATAAGAAACCCGTCGACCGACAGTGACTTGTGTCGTCATCACTGAAGCTCTTCTATGGCGTAAATCCATCTTCTATTATTTCCTTCAGCACTGCTGGGTAAGCGGGAGCTGCTTCTTTATCTGCGCCTACAGACTCACAGGCCTTTACATGCTTATGATGTGCAAGTTTTAAACGTTAAAACCTATCCGTAACTTGCCACAACTGTTTCAATGTCAGTAATGTCACAATATTGTTGTTTCAAATGTTCAAATAAACTGAGAATGAACATCAACGAATAACATTGATGTAGACCGTCGATCCAGATGTTGAACAATTTTTTCCCCCATATTTTCCATTAGGCCAACTCTATTACGAGTTAACATCCTAGCATGAGCAGCTAATGGAGTGACATTTTTAAGAACATAATTTAATATTTTCAGCGTTTCCACGGATTGTTCGTGTAGGCTGCATACCAAGAGCTCTTGCTACCTCAATTCTCGCTGTCCTGTAAATCTCTTAAACACATCTAATTTCACTTCTAGTGCAACACTTTTTTCTTTCTTTTGTGACCAGATAGAGCAGCGATGTATACACTTTACGTTTAGCACTCGTTGTTCACAGGCTAAAATAGAAAATCAGAGGAGATCTCGAAATGAATGTATGAAGAGAGCAAACAAATATGGCACATAATGTGATCGTTCACACGGCGGGCCTTTATCACAGTCATGCTTAGCGCTCAGCAGCTTCGTACCAAATATTTTATGTTATCCTATATTTATACTTTCTTCTTGTTTTTCATCGTTGAAAGGAAACGACATTGAATGAAATGGCTGTAATGGAAGAGCTTGAGTCTTTAGAAACAAAAGAGAAACATCACGTAAAGAAGAAATAGATTAATTAATTAATAAGAACATATCCATAAAGGCAAGAAAACAAAAGCTATTGCCAGTAATTATAACCAAACTTCCTCATGTGAAAAGATGCGCGTGGTCTGATTTGCTCCAATAGAATTGTATTTCTTTTCTCTCGCTTAAATTGACGTCCTTGATTAAACGACAGGAAGACATTGTGATGACAATTATCGCCCATCAAATACAAATTAATGGCCTGCATTGCTCGGAAAACACTAGCTAGAAAGGATCCTGACAGCTGAACATAAACAAACGAACAAAAAGAACACAATTAGCCCGTTTAACAAGGTGCGATAAGCAGGAAAAAATTGACAAATTATTAATAGAACTGTAACAACTGTTGATATATTGTTAAAATATTAATATATATATATTTTTTTTTTTGCGCTCGCCAGCTTTGACCTCTGACGAAGTCCCTAGAGACTAGGAACTGAATGTTTCGTGTTAATCCATTTTTACCTGGCAGCCGTGTGCACAGGGGTCCCTCGTCGCACAGGTAGATAATTCCATCTTCGGAGGTACTCATATTTTTTCCGTCCCTGGCTAATTGACGTTTCAAGCCGGGCCTCGCTGCTAAGACCAGAGGTGGTTGCCGCAGATAGAAATCATAAATAAAAATCCCAGGTAGCCGGGATTTGAACCCACAACCTCTCTGTCTCGATGCTAGCGTTTTGCCTCGAGACCAACCTGTCTCCCAATATTAATATAACTGTAACAACTGTTGATATAATATTAATATTAATATAATAGTAAAAATTTAATGTTTTTTAAAATTATTTTCTTAGATATCTTTTTAGGTACTGGTGGATCAAGTAAAAACAGAAATTAATAGTGTGTTCAAGACAAGGGACACCATGCGAAAAATGGCTGAGTACGCCTTTCGCCTCAACACATCTGAATTCAATATGTCATTTCTGGGGCACCGCCTTACATGTCCTCTTCGATCCCTACTTGTTTGACCAGAACTTTCCTGAGGAGGTACAGTGGGTTCTTGATCAAATGTTGTTCGTTAATACTGACACCATTTGTCAGCTACAGGTCGCTGACCAATGTCAACCCCAAATGCTGCCTGGCGTGAAACAAACAAAAATGATCTAACCAGGGAAATGATGATACGTCTTTAAGGATGGTATAAGAGGTGATGATGCAACTTGTTATATTATATTCTTTAAGGGTGGGAGCGAGAAGGGTGGGGTTGGGATACCAGAGGAGATGTAGGTATGATCGAGGACAGCTGGGGTCGTGCGTATGGAAACAGTTGGTTTAACAACAAAAGACAGTTCATGTTAATGATTAAAACCAGACTTGAACTAAAGGAAGTTATAAAGGGGTGGTATTTTACCAAATTGAAGAAGAAGACAAGAAGCTCTGACAGACATGGGGCTCGCTAGAAAGAGCCCCGCTTACGACACGACCTTTGCTGATTTACGTTTCCCAAGGGCACTGTCCCGCCCATAAATTCTCGTAAAACTGACGGGTCGTGCCGAGATTCGGCGAGAGATGCCACGGGAAACATTTTTAAGTTCTGAAAGATTACGCTACCTAGTGTGAGCTGGGTCACAAATCACCGATAAACTGTCGTCTATCACAACTCTGGCCGGTGACACACTTCTTGCTCTGGTCAACGCTGAAGGGTTTTATCCCCACTTGTATTTAATTATTAGGAGCTGGAAAAGAACTGATCTAAACAAGATAAACGTCATTTTTAAGCGAGATTTAGACGTGTGGGCAGTTTAATTAAAACGGAATATATACATTCTATCTATCTATTGTCCTTTCGAGCCGAAGACTGCACATAGGGCAGAACCACAATCTCAAAAACAGAAACCTTGCGTGCTAAAATGTCACATATTGCAGAGATCACTGCTCTAAAATCTATGGCGCTGTTTCCATAACAACACTTTTTACAATGACAGCTTGTCAAGCCATCGATCAAACTACTTAGTCGCCTCTTACGACATGCCTGGAAGGTTACAGTGTCACTATTCTTTACTTCCCTCATAATGAGGCCCCGGTAACACACAGGAAAATATATATACATTACATGGTATTAAATTTAAGAAACAAAAAGGTAATATGGAAGTTAGAGAGAGAGAGAGAGAGAGAGAGAGAGAGAGATAGCGGGAAAAAAGGGGGTGGGGTGTGGGTGGGAACTGAAAGAGAGGGAAAAACAGTAAAAATAAACCTGGAACTTAAAAATATTGAGATGCACATAACTTGTTTTGCATATAACTTGTTTTGCATATAACTTGTTTTGCATATAACTTGTTTTGCATATAACTTGTTTTGCATATAACTTGTTTTGCATATAACTTGTTTTGCATATAACTTGTTTTGCATATAACTTGTTTTGCATATAACTTGTTTTGCATATAACTTGTTTTGCATATAACTTGTTTTGCATATAACTTGTTTTGCATATAACTTGTTTTGCATATAACTTGTTTTGCATATAACTTGTTTTGCATATAACTTGTTTTGCATATAACTTGTTTTGCATATAACTTGTTTTGCATATAACTTGTTTTGCATATAACTTGTTTTGCATATAACTTGTTTTGCATATAACTTGTTTTGCATATAACTTGTTTTGCATATAACTTGTTTTGCATATAACTTGTTTTGCATATAACTTGTTTTGCATATAACTTGTTTTGCATATAACTTGTTTTGCATATAACTTGTTTTGCATATAACTTGTTTTGCATATAACTTGTTTTGCATATAACTTTTTTAAAACTATTTATTAATAATAAATGAATATTATTATAGAGGGAAACTTCCGAGGCGATAATCAGTGAATCAATTCAGAGGAAGAGATATGTTTACAGCACTCTGAAAAAATGACAAATAATCAACAACAGAAAAAAATATGGACCAAGGCAGTATCGAACCCGTACTCAGTGGCGCAGCCCCTTGCCACGAAAAGCCAAACGCTAGGGAACACTGCCACTCAGCTAACTAAAAAATTAGCTTCGTAGGCAAAGTCTTTTCGCGAAGGCTTTCCCATGACTATAGCATAAGGCTGCGATCACAGCTCGGAAATATTTTTCCTGTTAAGACAAGTATCTCCCGGATAGGTAGGGTTGAATACTTGCGTTGCAGACAAACATTTAGGACGAAACAGCACGAATAGTAGTTTCCAGTGGTTTAGACTGGAGACAAATAATAATAATAAATGAATGTTCAAAATTACTGTGTTTTGGGTGCTTCATTATTAGTTAGCTATGTAGGATTTATTTTATTGACGTACATATTTGTGTGTGTGTTGTTTGTTTGTTCCTGCTAAAGGACTATTGCGCCGAAACGTCGTTTAAATTTGTGTCGTCTATAAATTACAAAAAGCTTTAACCTTACTATATTTGCTTTCCCCCCCCCCCCCCCCTTCTCCTGCTCAATGATACATCGTCGGGCCGCACGGCCTTGTCCAGGGCAGTCAACTTTTCAAGGGCAGGCACTCTCAGGTGCTGGGCGAATCCGAAGTTGTGTCGGTCGGAGAAAGTGGAAAACAAATCTGGGAACTGAAACCAGATCTTAGCGATTAGCAGCTGATCCTACCAAACGCTCTGCCCACCCATTGGCTTTATGAAATGGGGAGAAACGAAAACATTTATTGGATACAAATGACTTATATCCATTCCCTGTTTCAATTATACTATATACTATATACTTTATATAATATATAGACTATACCTATATACTTTACTCCTAGTATATTACGAATAAAAAAAAAAACACACAGACTCGAATTTTGCGATTCGATCGTGTTTTATGAAGCCTGTCTATTTATGCTAGTGGTTTTTTTTTCCTTTTTGTGTACTTTCAGGATAGTGGGTCATGAATGAGTGATCTGAGGATAGTGGGTCATGAATGAGTGATCTGAGGATAGTGGGTCATGAATGAGTGATCTGAGGATAGTGGGTCGTGAATGAGTGATCTGAGGATAGTGGGTCATGAATGAGTGATCTGAGGATAGTGGGTCGTGAATGAGTGATCTGAGGATAGTGGGTCGTGAATGAGTGATCTGAGGATAGTGGGTCGTGAATGAGTGATCTGAGGATAGTGGGTCATGAATGAGTGATCTGAGGATAGTGGGTCATGAATGAGTGATCTGAGGATAGTGGGTCATGAATGAGTGATCTGAGGATAGTGGGTCATGAATGAGTGATCTGAGGATAGTGGGTCATGAATGAGTGATCTGAGGATAGTGGGTCATGAATGAGTGATCTGAGGATAGTGGGTCATGAATGAGTGATCTGAGGATAGTGGGTCATGAATGAGTGATCTGAGGATAGTGGGTCATGAATGAGTGATCTGAGGATAGTGGGTCATGAATGAGTGATCTGAGGATAGTGGGTCGTGAATGAGTGATCTGAGGATAGTGGGTCATGAATGAGTGATCTGAGGATAGTGGGTCATGAATGAGTGATCTGAGGATAGTGGGTCGTGAATGAGTGATCTGAGGATAGTGGGTCATGAATGAGTGATCTGAGGATAGTGGGTCGTGAATGAGTGATCTGAGGATAGTGGGTCGTGAATGAGTGATCTGAGGATAGTGGGTCATGAATGAGTGATCTGAGGATAGTGGGTCGTGAATGAGTGACGTTACGAAAAGCACAGACACTCTCACACCATAGACAACATAAAGACATTCTTTCCCACTGCACAATTTTCCCCTTCCACCCGTGTCCCCCACACACAGGAGCTATAATTATTTTTTTGTATATGTAAAAAATCACTGGAGTGTGTACAAATGTGGTTTTACAGAAGAATGTTGAGAATACTATGGACAGCTAAGAAGAGTAATGAAAATGTTCTGAAAGAGGCCAAAGCAAAAAGAGAGCTAACTTCCAATATTAGGAAGAAACAATCATCATTTTTTGACCATACAATGAGAAGAGAACAGCTGGAATGAATTGTAACAGCTGGAAAAAATTGAGGGACGAAGAGATAGAGGGAAGCAAAGAGAAAAAAATACCAGACAGCTTAAGAGAATTGCTTGGCAGAAGGTCAACAACAGAAATGATAAATAACTGTCGAGATCGAAAGTTGTGGAGAGGCATGATCACCTACGCCAGCAGGCCCGGTACCTGATGATAATGTACACAGCTTGTTGAAATAGGTCCAGCTCTTTTATAGACACGCCAGTATTAGAGACAAGTGCGATTTTTTTTTTTTTGGTCTGTTCGCCAGCTTTTACCTCTGACGAAGTCCCTAGAGACTAGGAACTGAATTTTGCGAGTTAATCCGTTTGTCCCTGGCAGCCGTGTGCACAGGGTCCCTCGCCGCACAGGCAGATAACTCCGTTTTCGGAGGTACTCATTTTTTTCCGTCCATGAGTAATTGACGTTTCACAGCCGGGCCTCGCTGATGAGACCAGGGGTGGTTGCCACAGAGAGAAATCATAAATACAAATTCCAACTGGTACATCCGGGATTTGAACCCACAACCTCTCTGTCTCGAGGCCGGCGTCTTGCTTCGAGACCAACCAGTCCCCCAAGTGTGATTTAAGGTATGACTTTTTTTTCAATCGGTGGTGAAATAAAACATATGGGTGGAACATCACGTGGCAATTGTATTGGCAGTGCAGCTTTAATTCTTCATCACATAGAGACGCAACGGCACAACTCAGGTAAGTGTCGATATAATACACTGTAAGCAATGATACATTCACACATTCCATGGTACCCAATCTAATTCTTCTACACCACGTGACTTATCACCGGCCCTCATTTACATACATGATGGAAGCCATGCACACATAAAAGGATCCCTTCGCCAACAGAACTGTAAGGCTTATAACCCAGCAACAACAACAGCTAACGACATAATATGATTAACATCAACCAATCTACTATACTTCATGTAGCAAGCAATCAATAAAAGCGACAGGGAGAAAGTAAACAGGAAAAAAAATCAATCAATAAAGAGTAAACTATCGGCCAAGTCAAACCATCTCGACGTGGTTGGTATCAATCACTCTAGCAACCTCAACAAGTTGCCACTATCATAAATCGTAAATCTACACCCAGAGTCTGTCACTGTCAGAACAATTTGTCATAAATACCACCACAAGTATTGCCTCCACTAAACCAAGCAGTTCTCCACTAATATTCACCAGATAACAAAGCAATTCTCTCTGCTTTACACATGTATGCCTTGTGTACAAAAAGAAACTAAAACCTACTTGCTCTCAATGATCGCAGTAATATAAAGATTGCCACAACTTACCGTTGCCCTGTTGCAGGGCATTGCAACCCAGCCTTCACAGAAACAAAATCCGACTTATAGAGAATGTCGCTAAATGTCAGGAAGACTGAACATTCCTTGTCCACTCTCCGAGGTTATCAACCTATATTCGAACAGAACCACAGAATACAAGTGTGTTTCGCGACAGTTACCCATGCCAATATTAGAGTATGATCATCACCAGGAAGTCGCTATTCTCACTTCACCCGTAAACAATGTTTCATTAATATTCTGCCTATAGCTACATCTTGAACATTCGATCCACAATTGTCGTCCGCCAAGATAATGACACTGTTTAGAGCACTCTGTAGTGTACCACGTGGTTTACGCTATAATATCATTTCCGAAACGATAGGAATATCACTATTTTGAAATTCAGACCAGATAGCGGCATAGAGCCAAACAGTATCACCGCCAACGACTTTTGTAGTGCTATACGTGAACAGGTGACTGACATTTTATCGTTCGTCTCATATGTGACTAAGTTATAGTATCGTGCGTGAGAAGGACATTTAGGGGTTGTTACACCGGGGACAAAATCACGAAAGAAAATCAAGGAAAATAATAATAATGCATACAATATAGCAGGATAGGAGATAAAATAGTTGCCTTGCCAGAGTGATAGCAACGCAAGCTAGTTCACTACTAGACACTCGATCCCACAAACTTTGGTTTCAGCGATCAATGCTATTCCACAAAAGATTCAAATCGAACTGGAACTTTATGAGCAAGAGGTGAACACCTTAACTTTAAAGATAAAACAGCCCCCCCACCCCCTTTTTTTTTCCTCCGCCGCCCCTCTAGAACCATCACTTTCCGGAAGCAAGGATTAGAAAGACCGAGTACACATTCAGATTGATTTTGTGCCGTTTCTGTTATTTGGTGTGCATTTTTGTCTTCCTGCTAATTCATTACTACGACAAGAGATTGACATACCATAGATTTATGGGCAGACGGAGCTTATCAGCACACAAAGTGCTACATTAATGGCTAATAAATAACTGTGTGTAAAAGCTACATGCAACGACAGGTCTGCTTCTAGTGGCTTATCTAAGTAAACGTTTGTATGTTCCCGTCGACTACCGTGGACCTGGTGATAACAGAGGGAATAAAAATGTTAAATGTTGGTCCAATCGACAAGATCATGTCTTAAATGCTGGGACAGCATATCTTGGCTGCCAAGGTAAGACTACTACCTTAGTTATTTTCTTCCATTTAGCCGCGGATATGTCGAGTTGGGGTATCGTTCTTGAGATAAAACACCGAGAGCTAGGTCGAGGGCAAACAAACGGAAGCAGCTCACGAAAGTCTGGAAGGTTATCATCGGCGAGCCGCAACTAATGAGCCCCATGTCAGGTTGATGATCTACTAAAGAGAATGTATGTAACGGTGAAAACAAACTGGTTTTCATGAAACAAGTGCATGCCTTATATCAGGGTAATCATAATAACACTTTAAATGGAAGGTATGAGAATCGTTTAACATCGCAACACTTTTTTCCCTCTTTCTCGCACTCTTCTCATTCTGTCCCCTCCTCGAACTTTCTTTCTTTCTCTTTCTATCTCTCTCTCGTTTTCTCTCTCTCTCTCTATTTCTATCGTTCTCCCTCTTTCTCTCTATATATATATAATAATTTGACGATGAGTCAAATATAAAGACAAGGCAGCTGAAAAAAGTCAGTCTCCTAAGAAATGGAACAATCCAAATTGGAAGCCAAACAGAAACTTACGGCTAGGGTTGGCTCCTGAATGGCTTTCACTCGACGAGAAGGAAAACTCCCGTCAAACCAAAGTCAAGTCTACCAAAGATGGAGTTAGCCAGCCGCGACACGGGCTTAGGGAAAAAAAAAATCATGACACACACGCAAATATAATGGCTGACCGTGAAACTGGTGTCCCCGTGTTGTTCCTTGTATAAACTATTATACCCAAAAAAGTTGTTGGTTTTTTTTAATTGTTTAAATACACAAAGCCAGAAATTGAAGAGAACTACGACGACGAAGAGAGCACAGAAAACATAAACAGGAACATTTTAAATCTGAGAAAGCCTAAGGTCGACACCGGAGAATCTCCACCAAAGTCGAACCGACCCACTTTAAGCTAAAGGGCCGAAATCGTACCGGTTCTGACGATCAGATTGCCTCATGTTGCAAAACTATATTAAGTTTCCAAGCACCACACACACACACACACACACACACACACACACACACACACACACACACACACACACACCACACACACACACACACAAACATCTAGCAACTTGAAATATGATAGAATAAGTCATTTCTCCGGGTATGTTTTCATATTCCCTACGTGACATCACATTAAACTTACAATAATTAACTCAAAAGTATGATCAACCCTTACCTGCGCATGTGGAAGTTGGTGAACAACAAAAGAGATTGAGAAAAAAACTAAACGCATTTGAAGACAAATGTCTAAGAAAAATACTCTGTTTAAAATGAAATGAATTGAAGACTAATAATGCAATAAGAGAAATGGTCATGCAAACAACAATCTCTTCCGAAATGAGGAAGAGAAGACGGACATATGTCAGAGATATGCTGAGAAGAGACGATAAAGGAATTCCAAAACAGGTTCTTCTATGGGAACCATCAGGATATAGAAAAAGAGGAAGACATGGAAAGGCACTAAAAAGAACACCTATAAGAAAAGCTTATTACTATAAATAAGTTTGCAGGCATAGACTCGTTATATAAATATCAAATATCTGGCGAAGAACAGTTAGGGTTGTTTTCCCCACCCAGAGACGGGTGGGGGGGGGGAGAAAGGGGGTAACACTACGAGCTCTATGCGACCCCTGGAGGTTCGGGAAGGGTTAAGATCAAGATATGACGTCACAAACAATAAACCGTGCCAGTAATAACTGATACAACATTGCAGGTGAGTGGTTCATACCCTTTCATCATCATCAAGTGCCATGCCATCTGGCATAGGTGATCATGTCTCCCCGCAACTTTCGATCTCGACAGTTATTTACCATTTCCATTGTTGACCTTTTGCTAAGCCATTCTCTTCTTTACTCTTAGTTTCCATCTATCTCTCCATACCTCATTTTATCCCTGTTCTCACAATATATTCCAGCTGTTCTCTTCTCATTACATGGCCCAAAAAAATTATGGTTGTTTTTCCTAGTATTAGAAATAAGGTGTCTTCTTGTCTCGGCCCCTTCCAGAACGTTTTATTACTCTTCTTAACTGTCCATGGTATACTTAACATTCTTCTGTAAAACCACAATTCTACCGTCTCCAGTTATTTTCTTGTCGGTCCATTATACTATAGTGTGCTCGAAAACATCTGGAAGTGAGAAAATGAATTTCCTTCCTCGTTGTTATTACAATCCTGACATGGTGAGCAACGTAACTGCTCTTTTATTTTTTTTAGCTTTGTAGACTGAGTAGAGTCCAGGTGGGATTTAACGCAGGTTCGCTCATGACGTGGCACTTTACGAGAAGGGAATCAAACAGGGAAGGCAAAGGGAGTCGCTAAAAATGATGTGCTTAAAATAGTGATATTCTGTTCATTAAAGAAGGCAGACATAAGAGCTTCATGTCAGCCACATTACAACACAACTTGCGTCAACTGAACTACATTTAAAGGTCGGGCGTGGAACGACCAGCCTAAACAAGACCATTTATTTCAAATTACAATCAAATTCCAAATACAAAACTAAAAACTATCCCCGTATGGTTTGTTTTAACGATACCCAATAAGGCCAATAATGACAATTAGGCACAGTTTGAAGAAGCTACCATGTCTGCACTCGGTAACAAAGATTGTTTACAATACTTCAATCGCACTTCCTCTACCTTTGTTTTGGAAGGCCACTTTTATTCAAACCTAAACGACAAAGAATGAAGTCAGAAACGGGACCAGCGCGAAGAACAACCGTTCTATCTGAAGTGCGACAGCTGTTAATAGAGAAGCAAGGGTCTCCCACTTCAGGTTGATGGTCCGATAAGGCGCTTTGATACGGCGTGAAGTAACAATAACAAGACGAGATGGTGATACTATTTACTACATTCAGTAGATGAGTTTGAAATGAAGTTCTACTTAACCGAATGATCACAGTTCTTCTACAGCTGGTTTTAACTTCAGAGTACTTATGAGTCTCAATAATACTTCGTGGTCTGCACTGCGCACGCCCATCTAGACACCCTGCCACCCCTAATTAAAAATAAGTTAACCCTTTCTCTCTTCCCCAGTTAATTGTCACAATGATGAATATGGGCGTTGGTTGTCGTGTAAAGCGTTCACACTGTAAACAACTTGGTTATTGTTGTTCTTACTGGCAGCAGCCCAACCGGATGCAATGATATATGACGAATGAAAGGTTGAAGTTAAGAGATCGAGACAGACCCAGACTACTCTGCTGTGGCAACATCAGAGAAACTAACAACATTAAAGTGTCAGTGAGTAAGGGTGCCAAGAAGAAGAAGAACAATTTTGTATCGCCTTCGACCCACAAGGTAAATTGAGGAAGAAGTGAATATGCAGAAGACGAAACAAAAATGTTGAACAAATAAAATGTGTATTTGCAACCTTCAGCGAATGGCTAACACCTAACTTATTTTGTATTTTAAAATAGTTTCTATTTTCAAAGTATCTTTATAAGAGTGAGTAGATTATATGAAATATCAGCAAATTGTTAACTAGATCAATTTAAATCAATCCTTATAATATAAACATACATTACAAATAACTAATTTCAGTAACATGATGAAACCATAAAGATTCTTTAGCGGGATGCCTCACCTTTCTCCACTCACTTGGCCATACGAGAGGTTGAGTATGGTTTCGACCAGATGTTGTTCACTAAAGCTGAAGCAGACAGTCAGTTATCTTTCGCTGACCGCTTTAAGCCTAGAACTACTGATATGTGCCATATTTCGCAATTCTGCACTTTCATAACGCGTGGTACATAAATTCTTGAGCGATTTTTTATATTAGATTCACAATTACTGTATTTTCTAAACTACAATGAATACAAAATAAACAGATTACGTTTTCTTCCAATATAGCGTGTAATTATACTCGTATTACTTGTATTCTTTTGTAATCTCATATAATATGTATACCAAAAAAAGCGTTTATTTCAAGGAAAAAAACTAGTGTTTCTACAAGTTACAAGAAGTATATATAGTATGTAACACGCTATGGTTGAAATATGTGCTTAGCGCACTATTATATGGATCTGAAACATGGACAACATACTCAAACCAGGAAAAAAGACTAAATGTCTTCCACATGCGATGTCTCCGCAGAATAATGCACATCAAATGGCAGGACAAAATAACCAACTTAACTGTCCTGCAACGCGCTAAGACCTCAACAATCATGTCGATCTTCAGATGTGGAAGACTAAGATGGCTGGGGCACGTCCAGCGAATAGAAGAAAACGCATCCCCAGGCAAATACTATATGGTGAACTAATACACTAAAGAAGACAAATCGGCAGATCTAAACTACGATATAGAGATATCTGTAAATCATCTCTGAATGATTTCTCCATATGTGAATATGACTGGGAACATCTGGCAAGTGATCGCACATCATGGAGAGCATGTATAAGGAACGGTATAACATCATTTGAGACTGTATTAAGGCAAAATTTAGAAAAGAAAAGACTTATGAAAAAGGATGGAAAACCTCGTGGACCAGTGGGCCTGACTTGTTCATTCTGTGACCGCGTGTGTTTGTCAAACATTGGTAGAATTAGTTATGAGAGAAGCTGTTCGACAAAAACAAAACCTAAAAAAATAAACAATAGCATCTACTAGACCGTCTGACAAGACGAAAAGCCTCATACATAGTTGAACTACTCTCATTCAGAATAAATAATACGTGTAATGCCATTATCTGGAGCTATATTCTATCTTTTAAAAAAACGTAACTATAGTTGCATCATCACGAGGAGTGGGGGTAAGATTGTGAGTGTAGCTGAGGAACTTGTAACATACCCAGTGCAGTCGCCACATTGTTTACACTTTTCTTTTCTTTTCACTAAGAATATATACAAAAATGACAACCTTTGACCCTAGTGGCCTGCGAAGTTTGATAGGAAAGCTACAGCCCCTATGCACTCGCTGCCATTATCACGATCTGCCCTCGGTTAAAAAAAAACCGCGGCGGTGTAAACAAATATTGCATTGAACTAACTCTATCCCTGAACTCTGGCTTGTGGACGTTTGCTACTTGAGCAGGTTATCAGAACTTTACGTTGAGGTTGAATTGTCGTTATCGTACCTAACGTTGCAACCACTACAGACACTTGTGAAGAGTGGTTCTGTTGACACCATTCTGTAGTCTACAGGTGTCTGCAGTTTTGCCAAGGCTCTCCGTTAACGAGAGCCCATTGAGATATCTTTTTGAGGGCTTCACATTTGCATGCTGCCGGGCCGACTGAGAAAAGGTTATGTCGGAATTGTTGCCAGTGTCGTCCATACACAACACCTGGGTTGAAGTTTGTTTGTCGGTAACTTACAGCTGACTGCTTGCATCAGGAGCAGTGAAATACCATATCACACCTACGTGGTTAGCGTAGAAGCAAGCTAAAGGTCTGACAAAGCGATTACACATCGAAAATGGAAGGCAACCCGATACTCGAGATCTGAAGTCGGATGTCATGGACGAACAGCGCAGTATATCACAGCTTGTTGT
Source organism: Megaustenia siamemsis (assembly GCA_032433765.1). Taxonomy (NCBI): domain Eukaryota; kingdom Metazoa; phylum Mollusca; class Gastropoda; order Stylommatophora; family Ariophantidae; genus Megaustenia; species Megaustenia siamemsis. Next base: position 47,075,477 of record JAVIAB010000092.1, on the reverse strand, counting down.
ATACGATAACACAATCCATCTACGTCAATAGAATATCATTTACTGTATCCCTCATAGTGTTTCCAGCATTTCCGATGCATCTTATTTCACATGATGTGATTTTGTGCTTTTGACGTTCAAGGACTATCCATCTGTGGGATCGGTAGCACAGTACAAGTACATACAGTGCATCTATACATTTTCCCTTTGTATATATGTAATGTGGCCTACCAGCACCAGAGATGGAAGTTGTCAGCGACCCACAGCTGATGGCTTGCGCCAGGATCGGTGAACCAAAACCATCCAGACCCTGCTCCACCTCTCCGCGGTGCCTCCAGTAACAGACTAACCTGTCTAGTCTGGCCAAGCGTGCAGGGATCGAAGAGGGAAGATAACCCAGTACTCAAAATGGTTGTGCTGAAGTCGGATGTGTTGGGCCGAAAGGCGCAAATATAACAGTTATACTGCAAACCACAACACAACGCAGACACGTCCACTACGTCATTGTAAGGGCGGATGATGAAGAGGAATATTCTAGTCTACTACGATACTCTAGACTACTTTAGTCATCGGGCGAACGCAACCATGTGTAATGTGCTGTTTTAGTATTGGTGCTGTTTATTTGTTCATGTTGGATTTCTGGATTTGGTTGTATTCCCTATATATCCTTTTTTGCAATCTTCAGTGTGACCGACTCATTCACGAAATAAAAAAAACAACATTTGATCGCTGTTAGAAAAGACAGAACTAATCATGCAGTGGATACCAGCACACTGTGGCATCCCTGGAACTGAGAAAGCAGATAAACTCGCAAAAGCAGGTGGGAGCCTTCGACTTCCAGCCAACCCAAGAGCCTCAAGGAAATAAAAACAATCCTGAAACAAGATAGGAAAGCAGAATGGAGGGAGTTACATGAGAAATATAAGCCAGAACAAGACAACTTAAACAACCTCGGCAGATATAAGCAGACCAAGAGATTTATACTCAGAACAAGTCATTGTGGTCTCAGATTATGCATACAAAGGTCTCTGCGACTTTACAACATGTGAATGCAGGGCATCCAGACAAACTCTGAATATATACTACTACAGCACTCTCAACACCATAAGAACACAAATATGGCCCACAGAAACAACACTGCATGTCAAGTTATTGAGAATAAGTGATGACCTCAAATGCACCTTCGTGTTCGTGACCCAAGTTGGTCTAAATGTCTAGCAATAGATGATCGCTGAGGAAGTCATCAATGTGATATCGACCAGGTACTTGAACTCTGCTACGCAATTTATTGTCAGACTGCTATTAGTATTATAACACTGTGTCGATTTCGTTGGTTATCTTCAGCTACACTCTTAGTAGATTGTGTTCAAACAGTTATTTTGTTCTGAAATTCCTTCTTTATTGATGAATATTAGACTTTGGCCTTAAGCAAAAAACAGCTCGTTTAAACAATCTGGTTTAACGTTTGAAACTTCAGTAATCTCTTACATATAAACGATGAATTAAAGCGCTGATAGAACATAAATCGTTGTACACCCGCTGTTTCAGTGAACCGCCCTGTCAGGTCTACGGTTGTAGATAAAGCTCTACTTACGACAACAAACAGGTGAATCGTTGTAGAAGAAGACGCGTACCGGCCCCACACAAATATGATCGATAGATAATGCGATGAAGGTAATTGAGATCAGTGTCCACATCTGGTCGTCTGCTGACGAGGTAACTCTAACATAAATCTATAAGTTGTGTTCTATTTCTTCCACCCAGATTATATATTAAATATATTCATCTAGAGAGTGTGTGTAGCATACTGCTCACTCGTTAGCTTGGCGATTAAATGAACGAGGGTTTAAACGCAGCTTGACGCTCTCCAGTCGATCTAGCTGATAATAAAGGAGCGAATCATTTCAGAGGAAGAGGCATGTTTACAGAACTCGGAAAAAATGACAGATAATCAACAACAGAAAAGAACATTATATGGTCCGAAGCAGGATCGAACCCGTACTCCTTGGCACAGCGCCTTGCCACGAGAAGCCAAACGCTAGGGAACACTGCCAACTCGGCTAACTAAAAAAAATCAGCTATCATTGGCGATGTCTTTCACGCAAGTGTTCTCATGACTCTAGCATAGGGCTGTGATCATAACAACTCGGAAATAAATTGTGCATCAGTATTTTTCCTATTATGACAAGTATCTCTGGGATAGGGTAGGGCTGAATACTTGCGCTGCAGACATACCTGACTCAATGAGTTGGATAACAGTAATGACAACAAAGACGAATACTGGGCCATTCATCTCCAGAAACTGGTCCAATAAGGGTGATATTACCCCCCCCCCCCCAATACTCTCCCTTTGTTTACATGATCATGTCACGTGACATTGCTTTTCTTTTTATTCTTCTTGTTGTATTTACTCCGTCAGATATGACACATGTTATAGTGTAAGAGGGAGTGTAAGGGTGTAAGGAGGTGGAGATAATCATGGTGGGTTAAGAGAAAGTGAGAAGCACGAGACAGTGTATTAGTTAATGGTCTCGCATGAAGACTGGGAATGAGCGAGTCGGGGAGAGTGGTCAGGTGTTCAGAGTGACAGGTAAGTAGAGTGAGACGCAGGTAGTTCTCGAGAATGTCAAGGGGGATTGGGAGACACGAAGAGTTAAAAAAGGGAAATGATTTCATTGGCTGAGGAATGACGTCGAGAAATTCTATTGGTTGAAACATGAAATATTTAAGAGGCTGCGCAGATAGAAAATATGAAGGCAGGGCAGGCATATGTGATCTAAGTTATTAGAGAAGTGGATCCTTCTTTTTAGTTCAAAGTGTGTAGGATGAGGCTTCCAGAGAAATTCATAAAGAGATAACCTGTATTCTAAGTTATTTGAGAAGTGGATATATCTTAGTAGTAACAGCGTGAATGCCCATATTAGCTAGCCGTGTGTAGAGCAAGAGACTGTGGACATTTCGCTTAAGGAGAAGTGAATGTAGTTTAAAGGAATGAGTGAGACTGAATCCTTGGTTGAGAAAGCTGGATGTTCTGTAATCATACTGTGGAGTGACAGTGAGCAGACTAGTGAGAAAGTGTTGGTTGTTACGTTGGTTGTTAAGTTCTGTACACTGTTCAGGGAATGTGGACAGAGATAATTGATTCAATGTATGATGAGAGAGCCCTGATTACTAATAGTTAGGAGGTAACTGGAACCACCTTAGCATTACTTTGATACCTGAGCGGTCATCCACGCCGCCGATATGTTGTATTGAGAACCTATGTTCTGTGGACTGTGCAAATAAAGTATTACGATTCTTAAGAGAGACTTGTGTTTGAAATCAATTTTATGTAGACAGGTGTGTGACATATTCCGACCCAACAGACGAACCAGAAAACGCGAAGTACCAAGATTGACAGTTTACAACTAACGACTAAGTCATTTAATAATTTAAGAAAGGAGGAAGGGACGGTCACAATAGGAAGTTCTTCTTGTTGTGCTTACATCGTCAGATATGGCACATGTTATAGAAAGTTCCTCTTATTGTGTTTGCACCGTCATATATGGCACATGTTTTAGAAAGTTCCTCTTGTTGTGTTTGCACCGTCATATATGGCACATGTTTTAGAAAGTTCCTCTCTAACTAATACAACTTTGATCAATCAAGTCTTTAAGTCAGCTGCAACCCAACCAGTTCCTGTAATGCATGAAGCATGTGCTTATTCTCCCAACAATAGAACTGTGTGAATTTGCTTTCTTTGAATCGTGCTTACGTTCGCCCGAAAACGTCGTCATCCGACCTTAAAAGGACGTTAAGTGGGCGTGTCTGCGTTGTGTTGTGATTTGCAGTAAAACTGACATTTGCGCCTTTCAGCCCAACTCAAATCCGACTTCAACATGACTTTTTGAGTACCGTGTTGTCTTCCCTATTTGATCCCTACTCGCTTGGCCAGACTAGACATATTAGTCTGTTACTAGAGGTACCACGGAGAGGTGGAGCAGGGTCTGGATGGTTCTGGTTCATCGATCCTGGCGCAAGCCATCAGCTGTGGGTCGCTGACAACCTCCAATAGGTCACTGGCCTAGGAGTTCTCCCAACAATAAACATTAGTTTATTTGTTTTGTTGTTGTTGTTGTTGTTGTTGTATTGGAACAGACTAGACAGTGCGTACAGACAAGCATGAAGCGAGATGGAAAGTAAGTAACCCTGTACTAAAGAATGCAGAAGTCGAAATTGTCAGGCCCTTGGGTTTGGTGTTCAACGTTTACTGAAGACTCGTTGTGTTGTTTTGGTCTTTCTGCCTTATCACGTGGCCAAAAACATTTTATCTGTTGTTTCTTTACGTATTGTATGGCGAGGATTATTCCAAGCTTTTTTCTTATTCTTCATTTTTAATCTTATCTCTCATGCTGTTTCCTGTCATTCGTCTAACATATTTCATCCCAGTAGACGTTATTTTTCTCATTATTCTTGCATCTAGGGCCCAGGGTTCGGATTGGTAGCACAACGTTGGAATGAAGATTGTATTGTAGAGTGCCCGTTTTGAGTTATTTCTTTGTTAGACAATAGTGTTGATAGCTGTTCAATGATTTGAAAAGCTTTGTTGCAATAGTTTTGCAAACTGGATTACAAAGGGTAAGTGGTCGGGTCCGATCCTGACCGACGGCTTCCAGGTTCACCCAGCCTTAAATGGGTACCGGATTTTTTTTCTGGGAAACTAAAGCGGCACTGGCGTAATACCGACCACATTACCCCAAAATTCATGTGCCGAAGGTCTGTAAAAATTATGGTCACTAACATTATATTGCCTAAAAGCCAATTAGCATGATGGGGCACTTTACTTTATTTTCATACGGACATTATTAAGTAGGTTCTAGGTTGGTCACAAGAGACTTCAGATCTAAGCTGTACACTACGTTTCTACAGCACTGGGTTTGCGGTCTTTGTTATCACCACAATAATGACGGCTCTAGTGGATATCTCTAATACCACACCAGTACGGAGATGTGTCCAGCCCTGAGCTGATCAATACTTGATTGGAACTGACGTCTGAAAACGCACACAGAAGTGGGAGCCAGAAGAGAAAGAAAACAGAAGAAATGAGGAAGGAACAAAAGATGGAACAATGGAAGCAATCATCATCATCATCATTAGGGCACATGTCCTTTGCAGAACGTTACATTCACAACAGCCCGACTGAAAGAATCTGTCCCTAGACAGATCTCCCACTTCTGTTGCCATGTTCAAAAGTCCCATTGAAGTTTTGAAACTACATTGTTCTTAGTCTGCCCCTGATGCGTCGCCCAGAAACCATGCCTGCTATTATTTGTTTTCCAGCCCGTTGTGTCTTTCAACGTGGCCATAATATTTTAATTTCCTCTGTACAATGGTGTTTATAAGTCAGTTCTTTTAAACGTTTAAATCTGTTAGCATGTCTTCATTGCACTTTTTCATTATTCAAGGTATCTAAGAATTTTTCTGTAACATTTTGTTTCGAAAGAATCAATTTTCTTCCTTGCTGTTTTCGAGATTGTCCATAATTCACAACCGTGTGTTGCTATTGCGAAGATACATGTCCCCAGTTTTATTATTTTTAAATTTTACTGCCCTGCTAGTATTGTGCCACATACTCTTCATGGCGTTTAATTGTTATGTTGTTATTGCTAATCTTCATTTGATCTTTTTCTGTCAGTCTCCATTATTAGTTACCACAGATCCCTGATATTCACAGTGTGTTACAATTGCAAGTTCTTCACTGTTGATGAAGGGAGCCATGATAGCAACAAATGGCAAGGGGTAGGGTTCGATCCCAACCGACGGCTTCCAGGTTCACCCAGCCTTAAATGGGTCCCGGAATTTTTTATGGCAAAGTAAAGCGGCACGGGCGTAATACCGACCACATTACCCCAAAAATCAGGTGCTGAAGGTCTGTAAAATGTATGGTCACTAACACCATATTCCCTATAATCCACTTGGTGTGACGGGAGCTCTTTACTTTTTTTTTTACTGTTGATGATGATTTTGGGTTGGCTTTTTATTTTGTCACTGGACAATATCTTAATTTTCTATATGTTTAGATAGAAGTTTTGCTCTACACTGTGCTTTTAACATATTAAACTGCCTCTTTAAATTCTGCACTGTTTGAGAGGAGGACTGTATCAACAACGCATTTGAGTTCTGGAATTATGTTGCCGTTTAAATAGGAGCAAAGAAATATAAATACACAAATTGTTTGCAATCAATGAACAATATCAATCTTGCATATTTAGAAGGAATATCAAGGGGGAAAAAATGCACACAAATTGTTTGCAATCAATGAATAGTATCAGTGTTGCATATTATGTGAAAATATCACGGCTCACTTTACGATTACTGTCACAAGCGTAGTGGTAAAACCACAGACACGCTGTCCAAGACAAAAGGATAGACAGAGGAAGAACAAACATCCCTCCTTTTCTCCATTTCTTAAAAAAAAAAAAATCAATATTCCGTGAGAATGTCCTAGCCAAATTCTTGTCCTGTCGTTGTCCAGAACAAAGGACTGAAGCTGTCTGTGCAAACACTGACCAAGCATTGCGCTGAGGCCAAACACAATCTCCCAGTGTCGTCTCTCAGACACCCTCGCTCAACGGGCTCAAGGGTATCGTCAACAACAAATGGAGGCGTGAGAAATGTCATTTTCCTGTCACATTTTAAACCCCCGTTGGTGTCACTTTAATTAAATGTTTGAGAAGGAAAGGAAAACAACAGTAAAGACAGTTTATGAACGGGTGGTCGAGTGGATTGGGCTTGATACTCAACCAGGTAAGCGCAGGTTAGATAATGCCAAATATGCCTTGCTATCAGGACGAATGAAAGAAAACCTCTGACCTGTAAAAGACAACGTGGCGACTGCATGCTAGAGCATGTGATCTTATTCTCCAGCCCCCCCCCCTCCCGACACACACACAATCGCAATTTAAATCGAACACCCCCCCCCCCCACCCCCTTAAAAAAAAGTGTTTTTTCCCCCCACTTAACTATCAGGTGGTTCAGACACTTAAATAAACTTCCGGGTTGCAGGTTTGAATGTTGACCGCAGTTACGTTTCCTTTGATTGTAATTACAAAATAAGGCCTTGTGCCAGCGAATCATGCCAGGCAAGCACTTAGTAGTCGTTCTCCAGGAAGTTGATACTAAGATGAATATATATCTGAAGCGAACACAATAAATGTAAAAACATCAACAAAATGAAATTAATAGAGAATAAAACATAGAATAAGAGTAAAATACATTACTACACGTCTTAGAATTTGTAATATACATCATGTTAGTGTAAGTGGTACTTGACTAAAGTAATGACTAAATGTTATTGAGTGTAAGATTGTTCAACAATATTTCCTGCGGTATTTACATTTAGAAATACCTAGGGGTTTTTATTTATATTTCCTTTTTTCAGTTTTTAATTCTTCTTCTGCTTCTTCTTTCCTTCCTTATCTGCCTTTCAGCGTGGAGGGGAGATATAATCTGCGGTCTTTTGCTCTTCTGTTCGCCTCTGCTGCTGTTATCTTTCCTAGAGCTTCTAATATTCCATCGATCCATCTTTTTCATGGTCGACCCTTGGGTATGGTGTTCTCACAAAGTTTGTTGAAGGCTCGTTGTGTTGTGTTTTGATCTTTCTGCCGCGTCACGTGGCCAAACCATTTTATCTGTTGTTTCCTTATATATTATATGGAGAGGGCTATTCCTAGCTTTTTTCTCAGTTCTTCATTTCTGATCTTGTCTCTCAGACTGTTTCCTGTCATTCGTCTAACACATTTCATCTCTGTAGAGGTTATTTTTCTTATTGTTCTTGCATCTAGGGTCCAGGTCTGGCATTGGTAGCACAACCTTGGGATGAAGATTGTATTGTATAGTGCTCGTTTTGCCTCCAGAGTTATTTCCTTGTTGGACAATAGTGGTGATAACTGTCCGATGATTTGACAAGCTTTGCTGCATCTTGATTCTATCTCTGCTGTTTGAGAATTATCGTTTGTCATTAGACTTCCTAGGTATTTAAATTCCTCTACTTGTTTTAGTTGTCTGCCTTCTATAGTTATGCTGATGTTCTGTTTATTTTTTGCGACATTCATGACTTCTGGTTTTGTTGATTTTCATGTTGTATTTTGTGCCTGAGCTGTTGAGTTTGTTCTTGTAGGTCTTCTATTGTTTCATGTATTAGTGCCTGATCGTCTGCAAATAAAAGCTCGTTTATCTCCTCTGTCTCTGATGGGTTGGCTAGCTTGCATATATAGTCCATGTATGTAATAAACAGTAGGGGGGGGGGGGATAGTACGCACCCCTGTCTTACACCCGATCTAACTTCGAAGTGGTCTGTGTATCCTGCTGCTGTTCTGACACTGCAGCTGCTTTTGATGTAGAGACTTTTAATTAGGTTGTCTAGATGTTGGCTTACTCCGTATGTTGTAAGTATCACCCACAATTGTTTTCTGTTTACTCTGTCGAATGCTTTTTCCTGGTCAATGAAGGCTATGTATAAGTTTTGATTGTGTTCTGTCGTTTTTTTCTGCAAGCTGTTTTAATGCGAATAGTGCGTCAGTACATCCTCTGTTTTTTTCGGAACCCCATTTGAGAATCGCTTAACTGTAGTTCTATTATTGGTCTCAGCCTTTTTTCCAAGATTTTGGCGTATAGCTTTCCTACATGGCTGAGAAGAGATATACCTCTATATTGATTGCATTCTCTTTTGCTACCTTTATTTTTTAATTAATTATTTTTTAAATTGTTATTATATTATTATACAACTAACGATTTAAAAAAAAATAAATTACGAATATAAGAGCTACTTACATCATATAACGAACGTAAACTGTTTAACATTACTTATCACAGTAATTAAATGTTAACATATTTAAGTGTTAAATTATTTATACCATTGTATTTTTTTCTCTAAAGATCGTGATGACTTCACTTTGTAAACATTTGACAATTGTTTACCTATACTTTAAATAAAATCATCAATTTTTTTTTTTTTTTTGCGTTCGCCAGCTTTGACCCCTGACGAAATCCCTAGAGACTAGCTAGGAACTGAATTTTGCGTGTTAATCCATTTATCCCTGGCAGCCGTGTGCACAGGGGTCCCTCGCCGCACAGGCAGATAACTTCGTCTTCGGAGGTAATCATATTTTTTTCGTCGATGAGTAATTGACGTTTCAAGCCGGGCCTCCCTGTTGAGACGAGGGGTGGTTGCCGCAGAGAGAAATCATAAATAAAAACTCCGACTGGTGCAGCCAGGGTTTGAACCCACAAATCTCTCTCGATGCCGGCGTCTTGCCGCGAGACCAACCAGTCCCCCGGCTCATCATTTAAAGCTACACATTAACTTAACATTGCGGATAAACAAGGACCAGGCTTTCATAAAAGAAAAAAACAGAAGCACTTGTGTAAATAAAAAAAGAAAACTGTTGTATACTGCTACCAAGAAGGAATCTCAAAATATCAGAGACAAGGTGCTGTTTTGGAGGACGCTAATAAATGACGCAATAGACGAGACCACCAGAAGGAACATCACCGCAGCTTTTTCAATTCCAAAGTCCTCCACCACAGACAATGTCGATGTCCACACCCAGAGATACGACGTCCCCCACGTGAGATGTCCAACAAAGAAAAACCCCCTCCGAGGCAGAAGTCAATCTGCCCACAACGAAAAGGCATATACTCACCAAAGTAACCTAGACGACACAGTCTGGGGATGAATAAAAAGTACCTGACAAAAAGCAGGCTACTTAATTCTGTTCTCATCAAGAACATAGCTCAACTGATAGTAGACTCGCATCGCATGAGAGGGGTAGCCAGTTAAATCCTGACAGCCTAGTATTGAAATCGTGAATGGGAATGATCTATGTCTCTTTTCTTTGTGTGTGGTCTGTATGTGTGTGAATGTGTATTTTTTAAAACTGAATGTCCTCAATATTTGTTTCACTTAACAAAAAAAAAAAATAAAATAAAATAAAACAGTGATATGGAGAGAGATTTTTTCTTTCTTTTATATGTTTGTTTATTTGCTCACTGAACGTAGAGTTTTCTCAATGGGTTTTATCAACATATATCTAATTCTTGTATTTGTGTGTGTGTTAAATTGTATGTTATTAGTGGTAGATTGCTAAGAAGTATTTAATATAATATTGATATAGCTTTATCTTTTTATTTATTTAGATACTATTTTATACAATATACAGATATGAGGATATCAGTTTCAGAATGTGTCTAAGGTTTACGAAGGAGACTATCTCCCAAGTGGATCTCATATAACTCTTGTCTACACAAAGTTGCTGTCTCTGTGATGTTGCTGCGGGACCTCAACCCATACTCTATAATGGTACCACACTGCAAGTGAAAAACCTCCACGGAAACTGCAACGAGGCCACACTGTTCATCAGTTGTGCTCAGAATGAAACGGCATTCATATTTTGGATACTACTAACACCATCTGAGGTTTCTTTCTTGGTCTAACTAGAGGCTGCAGTTCAACTTCAAAGTCGGTCCCAGGATTGGTTATAATGTAAATAATTGATTGGTTATAATGTAAGGAATTGATTGGTTATAATGTAAATAATTGATTGGTTATAATGTAAGGAATTGATTGGTTATACTATAAGGAATTGACTTCTCACGTGCCCGTCATCTTCTTCATCTTCAGAAGGAACATCACAACTATGAAGTCACGGCTGTCGCAGACATCTTGTCCCCGCAACAGTGAAATCGAGAATAGAACATGGCTCGGGGGGGGGGGGGAAGTTGAGTGTCTAGCGAGTCTAGCCATATTAGTGAGTACTCTATCGGGCCTCATGAAACTGAGTGTCTAGCGAATCTAGCCATATTAGTGAGTACTCTATCGGGCCTCATGAAACTGAGTGTCTAGCGAGTCTAGCCATATTAGTGAGTACTCTATCGGGCCTCATGAAGCTGAGTGTCTAGCGAGTCTAGCCATATTAGTGAGTACTCTATCGGGCCTCATGAAACTGAGTGTCTAGCGAATCTAGCCATATTAGTGAGTACTCTATCGGGCCTCATGAAACTGAGTGTCTAGCGAGTCTAGCCATATTAGTGAGTACTCTATCGGGCCTCATGAAGCTGAGTGTCTAGCGAGTCTAGCCATATTAGTGAGTACTCTATCGGGCCTCATGAAACTGAGTGTCTAGCGAATCTAGCCATATTAGTGAGTACTCTATCGGGCCTCATGAAACTGAGTGTCTAGCGAATCTAGCCATATTAGTGAGTACTCTATCGGGCCTCATGAAACTGAGTGTCTAGCGAGTCTAGCCATATTAGTGAGTACTCTATCGGGCCTCATGAAGCTGAGTGTCTAGCGAATCTAGTCATATTAGTGAGTACTCTATCGGGCCTCATGAAACTGAGTGTCTAGCGAGTCTAGCCATATTAGTGAGTACTCTATCGGGTCTCATGAAGCTGAGTGTCCAGCGAGTCTAGCCATATTAGTGAGTACTCTATCGGGCCTCATGAAGCTGAGTGTCCAGCGAGTCTAGCCATATTAGTGAGTACTCTATCGGGCCTCATGAAGCTGAGTGTCCAGCGAGTCTAGCCATATTAGTGAGTACTCTATCGGGTCTCATGAAGCTGAGTGTCTAGCGAGTCTAGCCATATTAGTGAGTACTCTATCGGGTCTCATGAAGCTGAGTGTCCAGCGAGTCTAGCCATATTAGTGAGTACTCTATCGGGTCTCATGAAGCTGAGTGTCCAGCGAGTCTAGCCATATTAGTGAGTACTCTATCGGGTCTCATGAAGCTGAGTGTCCAGCGAGTCTAGCCATATTAGTGAGTACTCTATCGGGCCTCATGAAGCTGAGTGTCCAGCGAGTCTAGCCATATTAGTGAGTACTCTATCGGGTCTCATGAAGCTGAGTGTCCAGCGAGTCTAGCCATATTAGTGAGTACTCTATCGGGTCTCATGAAGCTGAGTGTCTAGCGAGTCTAGCCATATTAGTGAGTACTCTATCGGGCCTCACAGTAGTTATACTGAAATTTAGTTGATTTAATAAATCAGTGGTACGCTGATTCTCAGCAGTCAACTATGATTCGCAAATGTATTTATTCCATACCATGTAACATTACTACATATATCTGGGTAGTAATATAGACAAAGAGGGAGCCCCGATAGCTCAGTGGTTAGTGAACTGGACTACAAAGGACAAGAGGTAGGGTTCGATCCCAACCGACGGCTTCCGGGTTCACACAGCCTTTAATCGGTACCGGATTTTTTCTGGGAAAGTAAAGCGGCAAAAGTGTAATACCGACCACATTACCCCAAAAATCATGTGCCGAAGATCTGTAAAATATGTGGTCACTAACACCATATTCCCTATACGCCACTTGACGTGAAGGGGGCACTTTACATTTTTTTTTAAAATATAGACAAAGAAAGAGGAATTGAGATTGATACCAAAATGATGAGGATGTCAGAAGCAAGAGGAGCATTCGTTGCACTGGGAAACATTGAAGTCCAAAGAAATTAGGTAAAGTACAAAAATAAAAATGTTCAACTCCGGTGTTAAGTCAGTCATATTGTATGGCTGTGAAACATGGAGAACAACAAAAATGACACTCGTGAAGATACAGACCTTCATTAATGGATGCTTGCGCAAAATACAAGGATGAAAATGCCAGGACAAAATCATTAACATAGAAATATGGACAAGTAGCAGTCAAATACCAGTGGATAAATAGATACACAGAAGACGATGGCGATGGAAAGGGCACAAACTGCTGAAGCCAATTGAGATTATTACAAAAAAGTGCGTCTTTTTTTAATCCCCAAGGAAAAAGACAAAGAGGAAGACAAACAAATTCTTGGAGAAGACAGATGGAAGCAGGGATAACGATGATGGGGAAGACATGTAATGATCTTAAAAGAATGGGAAGAGACAGAACGGCTTTGAAAGTGTTTGTTGAAGACTCGATGCTCCACAGGGAGTTGAAAGGTAGAAAAGAAGAGATGTAACATTCCGCATATTTCTTTGCATTACAGGATAAGGATTGGTACCATACCTTCAAAAGTACAATTGTGGTTAGTTCGTTAATACTAACAAGAAGGACTTGGATTCAATCCACGGAATGTAGCACATTTTTTTCGGAACTTTTGGAGTTCACCCAATTCTAAACAACCGGTTAACACCATCTTTTTCTGGAAATGTAGGTGACCCTTTTAATCAAATGTGTGGGAACATTTACTTGAGAAATTCAACACTGATGAGATCAGATGCACTTAGTTACATTACAGTTAAAACATACAACGTCAATCATTGTCATGACGAACTTGTCCGGCCAACCTCAGATAGCCCGTTTTGCCAACAATCTTATGTTTCTCGCGTTACTTTTGTCGACGGGAAAGAGTGTGTGTGTGTGTGGGGGGGGGGGGGATGCTGATGAATGGATGAACAATCAATGTCTGGTTGCAAACTCACCTGGAAGAGGTGTTGATATGATCAGTTCTAAACCTGTCTCCAGCATGTACCGTAGCCACACTGTCTATTGTGTGTATCGTGGGCATTATGGGCTCTTCTAAGAAGACCAGTCAGAGTAGCCGATGTATTAAGTTGTACATTGTGCAGAAATTGTCGATAAAAGTTCTGTTTTAAGTTGCTTAAGATACATACTTATGCAGACTACAGTAACATATAAGTATTGTTGGTGAAATTCCCGAGGCGAAATCAAAGCAATTAAAAATATCTAGTAATAAAGTATGACCATAGGAGTAGGAGTTCGAATAATGGCCCAGTCTGTCTATTGTTTTTATATTGACGTTTATGGATTTTCCTACGTGATTTAAAAATAGCGTGTTTTTTTTCTGTGTCAGTTTTGTAACGATCCTCAAACAATTTTGGGAACTGTAACACGAATGTGTGATGTCAATGAAGAACCTGCACCAAGCTGATATCAACCCAGCTGATATGATAGTTGAGGGAAGGTGAACGGGTAGCATACCAAGGGCAATCTATAGCGAGTGAGAGAGAGTCCCCCTCGCAGAGTTTTGGTTAGACGACAGGCGTAGTTATGAAGTTCAATCCTAGTTTCAGCTGATCGGCTCAAAACGAATGAATAAAACGGCCCCACTGAATAAGGGGAAAATATTAACAAGGAAAAGTTCTAGCAACCCCACTCTCGAAACCCTCAAATTCTGTAGTTTAGTAGTGCTATGAAGCTTAATACTTCATTCTCCAAAGAATGTATGCTTACGCGTAGCACCTTCTTAAACGACATACACCATCGGAATATAAGCATTATCATTATGAATTAATCGTATATACAAACTCGCCTTCTGTAAAGTAAATAGCGACTACGTCACTAATAGTTGTTTGGAATGTGCTTGAAGCTACAAAGATGTTGCGTACCACTGTCTACCCGGTACAAAACTTGATACTCTCCGACAGACGAGACAAGCGATACGCTTCCCCAGGCTAGAGACGAGTTTAAGGGCTGACAGTTGCATACATCAACAACTGGATACGCACTGTGCTTACGGTGGCGTTTCCTTTTGTGCGGGGTATCAGGTTCAGTCCTAACTTTTTCTTCACATCAAGAGCACAACACATCACACTAATTCAACACACCACATATTGTAAGATGTTGCAGATTTGACATAATAAAGCACATGGTGCACTTTGAAACAGATCACAGAAGAGAATCGAATGCGTCATTAGAGCACGTGGTTAATACATTACATCATTATATAGGAAAACACATAGACAAATATACACAACACACCACAGTAACGCACATACAACAGTACATAAAGTGCATGATAGGAAACTTTCTCTCTACACATGTCCCTGTGTGATCTCGAACTGCGTTCACGTGACGTTCAAAGCAGCTTCCAGGACCGTATGATGAAGATGGCAACAGTTTCAACAAATATAAAATGTCTAACGAAATCGCATTCGCAGGACAGTATAGGGTAGATATAGAGAACCTGCTAGGGACTTAGGCAAAATGTGCAAGATGTTTTCCACAAAGAGAATGGAGAAGATAAAAATGAGATGGGGAAAAAGAAGCGAACGAGGTATGATGGTATATGAGGTGACGATTTAACAACTCAAATGTGACCTGACATACACCCTGTTATACGATATTTATTATTATAACCAACGAAGAAAACAACTCGCCGTGACTTGTACAAACCACAGTGAGTTAAAATAAAAAAGGAAAATTCTATAAAAGAATGTATACAATAGAACCATATCACAACCAAGAGAACAAGGTACATTCAAACGGTATAAATATAGATGAATAAGCGCTCATTTTTCGAACCAAATAAAAAAAATTGCATATTTCAGAAAAAGGTAAAAGAGACAGAGGCAGACCAAGAGTAACGTGGACAAGTAACATTAAAATATGAACAAGTCAATCTATGGTATGACAACCTGCACCATCAAAGCAAAAAACAGAACAGAATGGCGCTCCATGGTAGCCAACCTTCGATGCGGAGACGGCACTCAATGATGATGATGATATTTCAGAAATCCTCAATTAAAGAAGATACAGAAGAGAGCCAAACGTTGATATGACAGCTAATCTTCCAAATCAATTGCACAATTAATGACAGCTAATCTTCAGGTAGTTCGTTAAGCTAGTAGTGTGTGCAATTTCTCTAAGTTTCTGCAAGGTTAGCAAGCATTCGGACAACTTCACGTATCCTGTTGTTTTGACTCCTCATTATCCGTCTTCTTAGTGTCAAACCGTCTAGCACTAAACTATTAATGTTTGCTAATCTAAACACTTTTTGTGTTTCTTTTATTTCATAATTTTGTAATCCTTGTGTCCCTCCTTGTTTCTTTCCTCTAAGAGCCTGGTATATTTCCAATTATTCACAGTCATAATTTAACTCCGATAACAACAAATGAATAAGCATATCTAGGTCAGAAATAAGAAAAGATCGAATACAAAATAAAACAATGAAAACACAATAAGAAAAATGTTCGCTCAATATTTACAGGGAATGAGTGCTCAAAACGTAAACAGATTAAGCTCCAAAGCAAAACAGAATTTTACAGGTTTTACAGCTATCAAGATGCGGTGGTTTAAGGTGTCATAAATCAAAACATCTAGTGCGCTATACAAATTTACATTGTGTTCTGTAAGCATATAAGTTATTTACAGAGTTAGCGTGTTATAAAACGTTTACTGTGCCAGCATGTTACAAAACATTAAAAGAACCAGCGAGATGCCCAGCATTTAAGAGACTGACGCTTTACAGAACACTACCTGAGCTAGCGTATTATAACAGTATATACGGAGCTAGGGTACTAAAGAGAATTACAGGTAAAGGTGTGTTGTAAAGTCATGTTCAGCACTTACGTGTTATGAAAAACTACTAAAATCAGCGTGTTACAGGTTATAGGGAGAAATCAGGACACACATACGCACATACGAGTATCGACCATACGACCAACTCATAATGTGTCCTGATATTGTTCTTAGCCTTCCATCATGAAACAGAACAGAGTCAAGTTCGCATGATCATAAAACTTGAACGCTAGAAAAGAAGAAGCGTGTTGCAAAACATTTACCGTACTCATTTGTTATATGAATGCATATACAATAAAACACCAGGATTAGCGTGTTTATAAAGCATCTACAGAACTAGCGTATTACAGAACACTCGAGGAATTATCGAGTTATAACATGTCATCTAGGCTAGAGGAATACACCCACAAAAAACGTGAAATATTTGCTGGCACTACAAGAACTGCCTAGAAAATGTAGCCCTTGTCCTCGCCGTTGTTTAGACGATTCGTTCAAAAATGAAGACAGGAACTGGAGTTGTGGCCCGAATAAGATAGACAATGTTTACCAGAGACTAACACCAGTCCTGTGGATAGGACAACACACAGGGCAGGAAGAATCTGCGATCCTATCATAATGATCTGGCACTGAGGACTAAATGTATAAACTTTCAGATCGGCTTAGAAGCAGCGGAGAAGCGAAGCTGAGGGCGGTATAGTTGGACAGAGCATTATCAGTCTTGCATATCTAGCGGGTATATCACTGCTTGCTTTTACGATTACTGTCAAAAGAGCAGTGGAAAACCAGAGACACGCTGTCCAAATTCAAGTGCAACGTAAATTTGTGATAGAAGGTGCTTGTTATAGATATCTGTAATGAAGCGCACGACATTCATTGAAATGTTTGGCAGCAAAATCTACATTTAATTTCATTTCAGAGTCAACATTACTTTGATGATAATATTATTTTGGCGTAAAATAAGGTCACAATTATTAAAATTAAAAATACATTTCTGACAGTGCATTTTAATAAACTGCTGAAGCGATGCCTTCAAGAAGAGATGCACAGAGTAATAAGAGACAGAAGATGAAGAAGAGATGCACAGAGTAATAAGAGACAGAAGATGAAGAAGAGATGCACAGAGTAATAAGAGACAGAAGATGAAGAAGAGATGCACAGAGTAATAAGAGACAGAAGATGAAGAAGAGATGCACAGAGTAATAAGAGACAGAAGATGAAGAAGAGATGTACAGAGTAATAAGAGACATAAGATGAAGAAGAGATGCACAGAGTAATAAGAGACAGAAGATGATGTTGGATACGCAATTGCTTAAAAAGATCAAGAAAGACACAAGAAACGTCACACAGTTAACCTTGTATGGAATGTGAAAGAGAGGCACGTCAAGGACAACCAGTGGAGGTCAATGTGAACATATAAATAGTGTGGGGAAGACCTTGGGTGCCTGTGATCTAAATGATGGCCACATAACTCGAGAAGTGCTGGAATTGGGTTTTGCCCTTCAAGACGACATAAAATGTGCTAGTCACTGGCCACTTGCCGAATTCCGTTATCAAGAAGAAGAAATATGAATATAAGCAAACACACAAATTGTGAGCGACATTAAAAACAAAAATTGGGAACGGCACAAATGTAAAAATTGTGAACGACA
This sequence comes from Megaustenia siamemsis, assembly GCA_032433765.1. NCBI lineage: Eukaryota > Metazoa > Mollusca > Gastropoda > Stylommatophora > Ariophantidae > Megaustenia > Megaustenia siamemsis. Next base: position 47,057,569 of record JAVIAB010000092.1, on the reverse strand, counting down.
AAAATCATAAAATTGTAAATCCTTGCATGTAACATATAAATAACAACGCAAAATAGAGCTGACATTTATTAATTGTTTTATTCCAGCTACGGCTTCTCAAACGAATATTTTCCCCGTTTATTATTCGCTCAATCAACTTGACTCTCATGGGAAAAACTGAAGAAGACAGAACATAACAGATATCGCTGGAGATAAACTGTTACAGTCAGATAATTTATGGACCTAATAGATAGACAGATTCAATGCCCACAATAAATAATTATCCTTTGGGTGAAATCCTTTGGCATGAAGAAATATTCCGGGATAAGATAGGGTCAGCTTCATACATGAAAATCATTTTAGAATTTTGGACATCCTGCTAAGTGATCAACAAGATTATAAAATCCGCTTTCCAAACAAAATAGGGAGAAAAACCACAGGTCATATTTAATATAATTGTTATCACCTCGTGATTGCCATCTTCCCATTTGACCCAACAGATGCGTGTATTTTTTTTTTTTAATTTTGACCATGTGCATAAAGCTGCAGAAAGTCACATCAGCAACAGAAGTATACTTGCACATTCTCTAGAATCATCAGTGCGGACGTAAAAGTATGAGCGAAGTAGAAAAGATATATTTCTCTAAGAGGATCAGAAAGTAATAAATAAAGGAAAGAGGGATCTGTGTCTGTCTAGTATTAAATGAATGAAAGAGGAATGTGTGTCTGTGTATCTGTCAACCAGAAAGTAACAAAATAAATGAAAGAGGAATGTGTCCGTCTATCTTGGAATAAGAAAATAATTAATAAAGAAAGAGAGATATGTGTATGTCTGTCTGTCTGTCTGGGAATCAGAAAGTAATAAATAAATGAAAGAGTAGTGTATGTCTGTCTGTCTACTTGGAATCAGGAAGTAATAAATTAATAAAAGAGGAATGTTTGTCTGTCTGTTTTCTACTACCATGACTTCAAGTTGTTATCTTTTAGACCCAAACTGGTGAAGTAGCAAGCGACGACCACTTTCTTGAATTCCCCAGTTCTGATGGGTGGAGATTGACCTTTCCCGTCCTGTTTTGAGTCACAAAAATAGTAGATCTTCCATACCAGTAGACTGCCATTGCAGTGGAACACTTCGACACAGGCTGTTACCATGGAGATTGATATGGAGGTTTATAAATAAATAATTAAATGAAATGAAATTCGCGTTGGTTTTTTCCAATTGTAAATTAGTTAAATGGAACATTGTTCATGAGCTGTGTAGATCGCAATCACTTTTAATGAGGAATGTACAATAAAACAGTGCTTCTGTTATAAGAGAGCATTTTTATACAACAAAACGCACGGAGTTTACTTCAGAGTGTGGACAGAGTATCTAACAACTCTCTGTTTCAATAGGGAAGAAAATTATTGATATTTGTAAAAGTTGCTACGAGTAACACGCCCTTTTGTCAACATTTACATCTACCAAAGTTCACTGAAATGAACTGAACATGCTGACTTGGAGAAGATGGCGGCATTGCTTGCAGGTTATATAGAGTGCAACATTAACATCGATTGTCGGTGTTTTTACTGTTCTAGATGTGATCTTTCTCGATTCATTGGAGTTGGGAGTGACAGTAGCCACTCCCTTTTCGGTGCTATTGTTTGAAATTGTCGCCCACGCAGCCAACTTGGCTCGTACTGGAGTTCAACCTAGCTAATGCCAACCGACAATGTAAAATGGCTTCTGATCGAACTGTTTTGTGTGTGTGTGTGTGTTTGCAGAGACTAACGTAGTCGCTTAAACTGTTTCGGTTGCTTTGTTTTAAATGTGTATTTTCGAGGAAACCAGAGAGAGAAAATCACCGTGCACTCCCTATTCGACAGAAGTCGGTTGCAATCGTCGCCAAAGCCACCGATAGGGCTATCCGGTAGTGGATCTACGTGCGTTGTAGGGAGCGTTGACATCAGCGGAACGGATATGGAAAACTCCTGACTGCAGTAAAACTGATTCGATAAACAGAACAACCTGAACATAAATAATGAGTGGTGTATGTTCAACTGACGAAATGGCTAATATTGGACATGTGACATAACTAGTCTATCCTATAGACATGATGCATGGTAAATATTGCACCCATATAAGTGGTGTTGACACAATACACTGGCTGTTGATCAGAATAGCCAAGTTGTATAAAAACGTTTGCACGTACTTCGTCATCTGATACCGTAATTACAGGAAGTGACCAATGGAGAACAGTCAATACGTCAGTAGGTGCCTGGATTCAACGATTTAAGAAGGCTGTGATCATCATAGAATGAGATTGTGCAGGCTTTTGATCCAGGCGATTATACAGAGTTAATAAAATAAAGAGTTGACACAAAGAGGTGTTCATTTCAAATGAAGATTCGCATCAAGAGTTTGAGTCAAGATTACATGAGAGTGTCTTCGGGATGGTATATTACATTTTGTTCATGGATTTTGGAAATATTTGTGTAAAAAGCATGCACAAAAATTAGACTGTAGACTGTCGGGTGTATGGTTTTTGTGATCACTAACGATATATAGCTTCATAGACGATCATACAAGTATGTCCGCTTAACGAGAGACTTTTATATGCAAGCAAGATAATAGGACTTCCGGTCAGTATAATGGATAGGCGGCAATTAACAATTGAGGCACTGTCTGAAAAGCTTCATTATTGCAGTTTCTTCATATTCCAAGTCCGGCTTGAGGCAGGAGCTACTAAGATTAGTGCTCAGTGCACACCGTGAGCTGTGTGTTTCATCGGATGGTGTTTCTATATTCAGATTGCTTACGATGAATGATAACATCCTATGACGAAGGTCAGTTTGGTTGCGTTCACTATCGGTGCTACCACGCCTTATGTCTTTTGACGTGTGCTATGTTTTGCTACGATGGGAACTGCAACTACTTTCTTAGTTTGGATATTCGATGAAATGTTAATTCTGATGGTTTAACTGGCATGGGCGGTTGAGCAATTGTGGATTTTAATTCGTTTGCAGTGATACCGGGGCCTTCGAATACCTATAACTATAAGATAATTAATCGAAAGTTCTCTCCTAAATTTGTGTGCTGTTTTAATCACTCATAATGTGTTCGTCACTGTTACAAATAGACAGTTTACATGCATTGATATCCGCTATAAAGATCAGCTTAACCTCTTAATCAGCGTTAATCTCTGCCCTACAATTCAATTAGCCTTTAGTACATTGAAATGGAACCAAGAAAAGGTCAGATAGCCTGAAAATTGAGAAAGGAACGTAACCATACTCGATCTTTGATCGATTGTGCAAGCACCAGCTAATCATGTAAAACTGTCAATGCTGTTGTAGTCTCTGGCCTGTAACATAATACACGAATCAAGGTTTCTCGAAATAAGATTTAAAATATTCAAGTTTTGATCTATGGTAATGACTCATCTCATCGTTTTAATTACTTTCAAAAATCATCATAGCGAATAAATCTATCATTTACATAGCTTTTATGTTTACATGTCGCATGCTTGCAACCTCCTGTTAATCAACAAAGCTCCATAAGACTTAAACGGGGTTACTCCCCCATAAACACTTGAGAATCCCTGATTAAAAGCGCATAATCACTCTCAGTACTTCTGACTGTCACCAAGTCACTCAGAGAATGATCGAATACTTCAGTTGCCAAGTCTCGATTACTGGGCGGAGGTGAAAGACGAGCTTCTACCGGGCGATTGAAAGACTAATAGTTTGGGAACTAAGGCTACTCAATGGCTTTGTATTTCTGTGTGGCTTATGGGCGTTTGTTTAATCTGTCAGATCAACAATAAAGATAAACCACATTTATAATCTCGTGTTCAGCTACTCTTTCATCATTTAAATATTGTAATAGCTGCCGCTTGGTCTCCAGAAGTTGAACTATAAATGGAGAATACGTTCTATATAGCCGTCAACTTTATCATCTATGTCAGGGTACTTTTGTGTACCAGACTTGTTCTCTACCAGATTTAATCTCTTCCAGACTTGTTCTCTACCAGACTTGTTATCTACCAGGCTTGGTCTGTACCAGTCTTGTTCTCTACCAGACTTTTTCTCTACCAGACTTGTTCTCTACCAGATATAATCTCTACCAGACTTGTTCTCTACCAGACTTGTTCTCTACCAGATATAATCTCTACCAGTCTTGTTCTCTACCAGACTTGTTCTCTACCAGACTTTTTCTCTACCAGATATAATCTCTACCAGTCTTGTTCTCTACCAGACTTGTTCTCTACCAGACTTTTTCTCTACCAGACTTGTTCTCTACCAGATATAATCTCTACCAGTCTTGTTCTCTACCAGACTTGTTCTCTACCAGATATAATCTCTACCAGTCTTGTTCTCTACCAGACTTGTTCTCTACCAGACTTGTTCTCTACCAGATATAATCTCTACCAGTCTTGTTCTCTACCAGACTTGTTCTCTACCAGACTTTTTCTCTACCAGACTTGTTCTCTACCAGATATAATCTCTACCAGACTTGTCCTCTACCAGACTTGGTCTGTACCTGACTTGTTGTCTACCAGACTTGGTCTGTACCTGACTTGTTGTCTACCAGACTTGGTCTGTACCTGACTTGTTGTCTACCAGGCTTGGTCTGTACCTGACTTGTTGTCTACCAGGCTTGGTCTGTACCTGACTTGTTGTCTACCAGACTTGGTCTGTACCTGACTTGTTGTCTACCAGACTTGGTCTGTACCTGACTTGTTGTCTACCAGACTTGGTCTGTACCAGACTTTTTCTCTACCAGACTTGGCCTGTACCTGACTTGTTGTCTACCAGGCTTGGTCTGTACCTGACTTGTTGTCTACCAGACTTGGTCTGTACCTGACTTGTTGTCTACCAGACTTGGTCTGTACCTGACTTGTTGTCTACCAGGCTTGGTCTGTACCTGACTTGTTGTCTACCAGACTTGGTCTGTACCTGACTTGTTGTCTACCAGGCTTGGTCTGTACCTGACTTGTTGTCTACCAGGCTTGGTCTGTACCTGACTTGTTGTCTACCAGGCTTGGTCTGTACCTGACTTGTTGTCTACCAGGCTTGGTCTGTACCTGACTTGTTGTCTACCAGACTTGGTCTGTACCTGACTTGTTCTCTACCAGGCTTGGTCTGTACCAGATTTGTTCTCTACCAGGCTTGGTCTGTACCAGATTTGTTCTCTACCAGGCTTGGTCTGTACCAGATTTGTTCTCTACCAGGCTTGGTCTGTACCTGACTTGTTCTCTACCAGACTTGGTCTGTACCTGACTTGTTCTCTACCAGACTTGGTCTGTACCTGACTTGTTCTCTACCAGACTTGGTCTGTACCTGGCTTGTTGTCTACCAGGCTTGGTCTGTACCTGGCTTGTTGTCTACCAGACTTGTTCTCTACCAGATTTGTTCTCTACCAGACTTGGTCTGTACCTGGCTTGTTGTCTACCAGGCTTGGTCTGTACCTGACTTGTTCTCAACCAGACTTGTTCTCTACCAGACTTGGTCTGTACCTGGCTTGTTGTCTACCAGACTTGTTCTCTACCAGATTTGTTCTCTACCAGGCTTGGTCTGTACCTGGCTTGTTGTCTACCAGGCTTGGTCTGTACCTGGCTTGTTGTCTACCAGACTTGGTCTGTACCAGATTTGTTGTCTACCAGACTTGGTCTGTACCTGACTTGTTGTCTACCAGGCTTTGTCTGTATCAGTCGAGTCATACACAACAGTTTGTATTGAGCTTGCTATTTCCTTAACCCATCTTTGATGTGCTATTCCTGACCATATTTTGCAGTTAATAATTATTGTATGGCGTTGTTTACTGGTTGTCATGTTTTATGTTAATCAAAATCATGTATATGTTGTCTTTGAATGTAATTAAACATTAGTGTTACTCCTCTTCTTTTCCCATTTCTCTTCCTGATTTTACTTCTACTCATCATCATCAAGTACCGGGCCTGCTGGCGAAGGTGATCATGTCTCTCCACAACTTTCGATCTCGGCAGCTATTTATCATTTCTGTTGTTGATCTTCTGCCAAGCCATTTTCTTAAGCTGTCTGATACTTTTTTCTCTTTGCTTCCCTCTATCTCTTCGTCCCTCAATTTTTCCAGTTGTTACAATATATTCCAGTTGTTCTCTTCTCATTACATGGCCAAAAAATGATGATTGTTTCTTCCTAATATTGGAAATTAGCTCTCCTTTTGCTTTGACCTCTCTCAGAACATCTTCATTTCTCTTCTTTGCTGTCAATGGTACTCTTAACATTCTTCTGTAAAACCACATTTCTACAGACTCCAGTGATTTTCTTGTCTGTTGTCCTATTGTCCATGATTCGCATCTATATGTTAAGACTGGCTCTACATAACATTTAATAACTCTTTTTCTTGTTTCTATTGTCAAAAATGGATTGCATAGTATTTTTCTCATTTTTTGGAAAGCTGCTTTTGCCTGCGCCATTCTACATGTCACCTCTTTTGTACATCTTCCGTCTGAGGTTAACAAAGTTCCCAAATATTTAAATTTATTTACCTGTTTTAATATTGTTCCACTTGTCTTTATTTTGCACTGGAGTGATGTCTTTTTCTTTGTTGTTACCATTACCTCTGTCTTTTTCTTTGTTGTTACCATTACCTCTGTCTTTTTGCTATTAAGGCTGAGTCCTTTATTTTTGCTTTCTTTCACTATAATTTCCAACATTTCTTATAACTCATTTTCACTCTTAGCGATTAATACTGTATCATCAGCATACTTTAGATTAATGACCTCCAATTATTATTCCAGGCATGTCCCTTATGGATCTTAAAATAATCTCACTATAAATATTAAACAAATCTGGTGACAGTACACAACCTTGTCAAACACACTGTTTTATTTGTTGAAACATTCCCAATTGGTTTCCAGTTCTTGTGGCCGCTGTTTGTTGCCAGTCATCATCATGTGCCATACCGGTTGGCGTAGGCGATTATGTCCCTCCACAATATTCTATCTACAGTGCATCGTATCAGTTCTGTTGTTGACTGTTTTCCGTGCCATGACACCAAGCTATCCAGTATTTTCTCTCTTTGTCGTCCGCGATCTCTCTTTTCCTTTATTTTGCCAATTGTAACCAAGTATTCCAACTTTCCTCTTCTCATGATGTGCCCGAAAAATGTTGATTGCTTCTTTCTGATGTTTTTTAAGAGCTCCCTTTTTGTGTTGGCCTCTTTGAGAACTTCCTCATTGGTCTTTCTAGCTGTCCAGGGAACTTTCAACATTCTTCTGAGAAATCCCATCTCTGCGCCCTCCAATCGTCTTTTCATTTGTTTGTCTATTGTCCATGATTCGCTTCCATAGTTCAGAATTGGTTCTATACAGCACCGATGAACTCTCTCATTTTTATTGACATAGATTTGTTACATAAGATATTTTTCATTTTCTGAAATGCTATTTTGGCCTGAGCTATTCAGCTTTTATTTCTGTGGTGCATCTCCCATCTGATGTTATTATTGTGCCCAAGTATTTGAAACGTTGCACTTGTTTCAGATTTGTCTCATTTATTTGTATGCTGCATGCTGGTGATTGTTATTTCTTCGATATAACCAATACTTCTGTTTTCTTACTATTCAGACTGAGACCTTTCTTTTTGTTTTCTTTTACTATTATGTATATCATTTCTTTTAGTTCATTCTCTGTCTCTGCTATTAAGACTGTGTCATCCGCATATCGCAAATTATTTATGTTGTGACCGTTGACTTCAATTCCTTTTTTGTCTACTATTTATTGCCAGTACATATTCTTCATTATTCTTAGATCTTTGCTGTCTACGTTTATGCTTTCTAAAATTTTGATTATTTCTTGGTGCTTTACTTTGTCAAATGCCTTGGTGTAATCTATGAAGCATAGGTATAGATCTGTTTTCACCTCTATGGCTCTTTCTACTGAAGATCTTATGATATAAATTGCATTGCTTGTTCCTTTATCTCTAACAAAACCACACTGTTCATCGCTAATTTCTGGGCTGATTTTGTTTCGCACTCTTCGCATGATGATTCTTAGTAATATCTTAGTTATGTGACTCATAAGGCTTATTGTGCCATGATCATCGCATTCAATCGCACCCGATTTTTTACTTCTACTAGTTGCACAAATTACTCTTATGAGGTATCTTATTCCAATAGTAATGCTCTTTCCCTCATTTTGTGCAGTTTGTATCCATGTTTCACAGTTATGAAATTACAATAAAATGTATATTTGAATCTCTTATTGTGAAAAGACACATGTTTATTCTTTTATCACTAGTATTAGCTGTTTTATTATTTACTTCTGTTTTATTATTTACTTTTGCTTTACATCTGTGCTCTATTCAGCCTTTATTGTCAAACTTGAGGATACGATACTTGACAAATAGTGAAATTTTCTTCTTCTTTCAATTCCATGTTCACTCACTCACTCACTCACTCACTCAAATTGTTTCTTATCTGCCCATGGTGGCTACTTCTGCTTCTTTGTGTATTCGATCCTGTTTCTCTCTTCTAACAGTGCCCCACTTAATTTGTTTAGACACCATTGCAGACTTTTTGCACTTATGTTATAGAGCATGAATCCAGTACAAACACTAAAGAGATTATTAATCCAATCTCGTTGATGTATTACAACTGTCACATGTAAAGCCTCTTCACTGTCACTTAGACTAGACACTGGTCTCTTTTAAACAATCTTCTTAAAGTGAGTTTACTACCGATTTTCGTCTTCTCTACTTGCCTAGTTACACCATAGTTTTCCACCACATAAGTGGAGGGAGAGAGGGTCTGAGGCAACATTATTATAAAGTGAACTCTGACTTCAAGGTAGATGGGGCACCAAAAAAATTGGATAGAGAGAGGCGACATTATTATACGCTGACTTCTGAATTCAAGGTAGATGGGGCACCACTAAAATGGGCTGGAGGGAGGCAACATTATTATAAAGTGACTTCAAGGTAGGTTTGGTGTAACGTATAATCCCACCGGAGACACGGTAAAAGGTAGGTCCTATGTTGAAGTTGAGCACGTTAAAGAACTAGCAATAGAAATGCAGGCTAAATGCCGCTGTTCATATTTCTTAGAGGCGCTGAATTGTGATTTTCATCTTGACGGTGACCTCCTTCAATTGTCATAAAACAGGGATTTTTTTTAAAAATATTGATATTCCATCCACCGTTTCTGATTTGATCAAACCTGATTTCCTACCAAACCGCGTTCTTTTTTTTTATAGCCCTTCACGAACATGGAGTCTTCCATAATTACATACAAATGTGTATGTCATTCCGAACATGAATATAAACATGCAGCGCGTTGAACATACGTGCACTAGTTCAAATAATTAAAGTTCCGATTAGTAAGCTTATGTCTGACCATATTGAGTTATGTGACTGGTGACTACAAATGTTAGAGGAACATCAAGAGGTAGACCAATAGCAGAGTAAACCAACATGGCAATAGATACCCGGATATGTAAAGCCATTTTGGTACACCTTCCATGCCAAAAAAGCCTCCCTACATGACGCTACAAAGCAGGCCAAAGTATAAAGTCTACCCAGCCTTGTGATGTTATATACAAACCCTTTAAAACAAAAACTCGCTAACCTTATTTACGCAAGATTATAAACATTTACTTGGCTAAGAGAAGGGTCAAACCGCGAATGCGTGCCACGTTCACAAACTTTGAAACTTTTCTCTTAAACATTTAGCACTGGTTTACACTACCTCAACAGAAAGCATAAGAAATAAAAAAAAAATATAAAAAAAACAAAACGAAAACAGCAATAAGTCATGGGAGGTTAAAATAATCATAGCAAGTGAGATTATGAAAAGGCGGTTTGGTGACTTGGCGTTTAGGAATGTCTAAGAAAGGGCTATAAGATGAACAGAATCGACAGCAGATGTAAAGACAAGTCAATAGAAAATAACACCAGAGGGTACCAAAAAAAAACTGTCCAGAAGGCTAGACTTACAATAAAGGAGATCCGATCCAAAAAATACGAACTACAAATGTATTTATTTATATTCGTAATGAAAAAGGTAATCGATTTATAGTCATAAGCTTTTTCATCAAGGATGAACGACAGAGTAAACGAAAAGTGCAGGGAAATAAAATCAGGAAGATGACTTACTTTGAATCTTAGAAATATTTCATTATATGGTGGGCTACATCTAGATTGTATTTCTCTATATGGTGGGCTACATCTAGATTGTATTTCTCTATATGGTGGGCTACATCTAGATTGTATTTAACTATATGGTGGGCTACATCTAGATTGTATTTCTCTATATGGTGGGCTACATCTAGATTGTATTTAACTATATGGTGGGCTACATCTAGATTGTATTTCTCTATATGGTGGGCTACATCTAGATTGTATTTCTCTATATGGTGGGCTACATCTAGTTTGTATTTAACTATATGGTGGGCTATATCTAGTTTGTATTTCACTATATGGTGGGCTACATCTAGTTTGTATTTAACTATATGGTGGGCTACATCTAGTTTGTATTTCACTATATGGTGGGCTACATCTAGTTTGTATTTAACTATATGATGGTCTACATCTAGTTTGTATTTAACTATATGATGGTCTACATCTTGTTTGTATTTCACAATATGGTGGGCTACATCTTGTTGTATTTCACAATATGATGGGCTACATCTAGTTTGTATTTCACTATATGGTAGGGTACATTTAGCTTGTATTTCACTATATGGTAGGGTACATTTAGCTTGTATTTCACTATATGGTAGGGTACATTTGACTTGTATTTCACTTGATGGTAGGCAATATCTTGTTTTGGCGGCCGTTATAAAATGATGGGTTATTAAAATATTTCGAAGTTAAAATGGTTGTTATTAATGCATTTATTTTTATACAAAGAACTTTACGCATTTTAACCAAATTTATGTCTGGTTGTAATGGTTGAGTCTGGTTGTAATGGTTGAGTCTGGTTGTAATGGTTGAGTCTGGTTGTAATGGTTGAATCTGGTTATAATGGTTGAGTCTGGTTGTAATGGTTGAATCTGGTTGTAATGGTTGAGTCTGGTTGTAATGGTTGAATCTGGCTGTAATGGTTGAGTCTGATTGAATCTCTATGACCGTCCATCTCACTCGACTCTGCTACCACCGCCGGTATAGTTCGGGGGGGGGGGGGGGGTGTGGGCGGTGTAAACACGTGACTTTTCAATACGACAAGGTGAAGATAGATACACCTGGGTACTGCTTTTAGGCCAACATCATGCGAAGATAGATACACCTGGGTACTGCTTTTAGGCCAACATCATGCGAAGATAGATACACCTGGGTACTGCTATTAGGCCGACATCATGCGAAGATAGATACATCCGGGTACTGCTATTAGGCCGACATCATGCAAGTCTAGACTTTTGACCCAATGTTTTAGTGTTTGTCAATTATTGTTGCATTAACTTATCTCAGAGAGAAGACAAAACAATTTAAACAGAGGTTCGCAGCCACAAAGTGTCACGTAAAACAAGAACACACACCAGCGACCGGACTATACAATCAGGAAGATGGACTGTACAGCCAAGAAGATGGATGAACTGTACTACCATGAAGATGGATGGACTGTACAACCAAGGAAATGGATGAACTGTACAACCAAGAAGATGGATGGACTGTACAGCCGAGAAAATGGATGAACTGTACAACCAAGAAGATGGATGGACTTCACAACCAAGAAGATGGATGGACTGTACAGCCGAGAAAATGGATGGACTGTATAGCCAAGAAGGTGGATGAACTGTACAACCAAGAAGATGGATGGACTGTATAGCCAAGAAGATGGATGAACTCTACAACCAAGAAGATGGATGGACTGTACAACCAAGAAGATGGATGAACTCTACAACCAAGAAGATGGATGGACTGTATAGCCAAGGAGATGGATGGACTGTACAGCCAAGAAGATGGATGAACTCTACAACCAAGAAGATGGATGGACTGTACAACTAAGAAGATGGATGGACTGTATAGCCAAGAAGATGGATGGACTGTACAGCCAAGAAGATGGATGGACTGTACAGCCAAGAAGATGGATGGACTGTACAGCCAAGAATATGGAAGGATTGTACAGCCAAGAAGATGGATGGACTGTACAGCCAAAAAATTGATGGACTGTACAGTCAAGAAGATGGATGGACTGTACAACCAAGAATATGGATGGACTGTACAACCAAGAAGATGGATGGACTGTATAGCCAAGAAGATGGATGGACTGTATAGCCAAGAAGATGGATGGACTGTACAGCCAAGAAGATGGATGAACAGTACATCCAAGAAGATGGATGGACTGTACAATCAAAAAGATGGTTGGACTATACAGCCAAGAAGATGGTTGGACTATACAACCAGGAAGATGGATGGACTGTACAACCAGGAAGATGGATGGACTGTACAACCAGGAAGACGGAACCCATTCTTTGTGAGATATCAGGGCAATGGCTCGAAAACAAAGGAAAGGTAAGACAAACAACCGAAGATGATCAAAATAACGGTATATGTTTATTGTTTGGTTTTTTTTTTTTTTTTTTTTTTTTTTTGCATCTGGCGAAGTCCCTAGAGACTAGGAACTGAACTGCGCGTGTTAATCCGTTTTTCACTGACAGTAGTGTGCGTAGGGATCCCTCGCCGCACAGGCAGACAGCTCCGTATTCGGAAGTCCTCACATTTTTTTCCGTTGTTGAGTATTTCATGTTTCAAGCTGGGCCTCACAGCTGAGATCAGGGGTGGTTGTCGCCATGGAATTCACAAAGAAAAATTCCAGCTGGTGCAGCCGGGATTTGAACTCACAACCTCTCTGCCTCGGGACCAACTAGTTCCACGGTAGATGGGTTGATCAAGCATAAAGGTTATTATCATCATCATCATCAAGTACCGCGCCTACTGGCGTAGGTGATCATGTCTCTCCACAACTTTCGATCTCGACAGTTATTTATCATTTCTGTTGTTGACCTTCTACCAAGCCATTCTCTTAAGCTGTCTGGTATTTTCTCTCGTTGTTTCCCTCTATCTCTTCGTCCCACAATTTTTCCAGTTGTTACAATATATTCCAGTTGTTCTCTTCTCATTACGTGGCCAAAAAATGATGATTGTCTCTTCCTAATTTTGGAAATTAGCAGCTCTCTTTTTGCTTTGACCTCTTTCATAACATTTTCATTACTCTTCTTAGCTGTCCATGGCATTCTCAACATTCTTCTGTAAAACCACAGTTCTACAGACTCCAGTAATTTTCTTGTCTGTTGTCCTATTGTCCATGATTCACATCCATATGTTAAGACTGGCTCTACATAACATTTAAGAATAAAAAGTTATTATAGAAAATGATAAAAAGTAATTGGAGTGGTGGGGGAGAGTGAATAAGCTTTCTCCCGACGTCAAATTGCCGCATGTTATCTAGATATCTTGTATAAATTTTAAAGAAAAATTATGTGTGTGTGTGTGGAAAGAGAGAGAGAGAGAGTGTGTGAGAGAGAGAGAGAGAGAGAGAGAGAGAGAGAGAGAGAGAGAGAAATCTCCGAAACTTGAATCCTTTAATCCAAGTCTTAAATGACTATTTTTTTTAAATAAATAAATGTACTTCAGGTTTGTTAGAAAATATTTTAGATGAAGTCGACATCATCGAAAAGTAGTTGACATGTTTTTAAAGTTGATAACACCGAGGCTGTGACGCATGTTTGTACGCATCAAGAGGACAACCGTGTGTGGTGTTTACTCACCCCGAGGACAAGGCCAATGACTGCCATTGTCAATGTTAGTCATTTATTTTTAGCACTAAACAGACAGATCTTCGCTCGTGTAAAACAAGGAACGAGTGTAGAGTGAGGACTGAAAGATAAAATAATGGGGCGAGACTTTATGGGGCCCATTTGCACACGTTTAATACAAAGGATAAATATTTTTATCCAGCGCAGCGGGAAGTGCGTAAAGAGGCAGAGTCGTTAATATGGGACGATTTCGTGCTGGGGCGTTATAAACGGTGACAGCAATACACTGTATGCTGCTTTCATTGCTAGAGGTATTTGGTATAGTGTATGTATGTGTGTGCGTGCGTGCACCCAAGGTAGCTTTACAAAAGAAGTGGATTATCAGCGCAAGATTGTTCGAAAACATTATACCAAATACAAAACAAAAATAACCGCCAATAACGTGACAAGAAGCACAATAATTGAGCGATGACTACATGATCCCGATATACACGCTCCAGTCCATACAAATATAGGCGCTTAACTAGCGTTAAGTGAAAGCAACAAGGGGAATAACCTATTTGTAAATAACTTCCGAATCCTTCGAGGATAATAAGTGAAAGATCAATCCACGCTTTTGCATTGGGAATATGGTGTCAGTATTTATTCAATGATTAACTAAGATATTTTATGACAGCTACAGTATTATGAAGCCAGTATTTCTCCAGCGTTGTAAGATGGAACACGGCTTCATATCACGGCGGGGTCACTTTTTTTAAATATCTGTCGGATCTCAAATAAAAACTAACCTGAACATCCCGTGGCTACAGCCTTTATTCTCCATACTAGACAAACTCCCGCCATATAGTGCATATTTGTAAATCTATAGATGGTTATGTATAGTGCTTATGTGTGCTATGTTTCGGGACGTGGAATTCCACTGTGTTCTAACTACAGCTTGAATTTTACTTTTTTTGTATTCTCCGACTTCATTAACTTCGTGTCAGAGTTGTACTGTTTGATAGATTGTCCATAATTTGATATTTCATTCACGCCTATATGGTTTATCCTTGTTTTTCATGTAACCATGTGTTCTTTGCTCTGACTCCAATACATTTATTTATTTTAATACTTTGTGTGTTCATCCATGCCGATATATAGATGTGAAAGTTGAAAATCCATACAGACTCTAGATGGAAAATTAAATACATTTAGAAACAAAATATCTACGCAGGATCTCAAACATAAGCTGGAAAAAAAAATTTCAAATGAACCAGCAGCAGATACCCTCTCCAAAAATGGCAGCACAAAAGACCGGTACAAAAAAAAACACCCAGTGAGGTACAGAGAGCCTAAGACGATTACACGAAACAAATGCAGAATTAACACTTCTGGATAGGCAGCCGAGCACATGTTATGCTTATGGAAGGCTCCGGTATCACTGCAAACAAATTAAATCCATAATTGCTCAACCGCCCATGCCAGTGGAATCATCCGAATTACTATCTCATCACCCAAACAAAGAACGGTAGTTGTAGTCCCCATCATAGCAGTCTCAGTACACGCCAAAAGACATAAGGCGAAACTGCACAGAAAGTGAACACAACCGTCTGTTCTCTGTCATACGATATCGTCATTCATCATAAACAATCGGAGTATTGAAATGTATATGGAAACTCGCGAGCTAAGACACAGATTGAAGTCTCGTACTTTACCTTACTTCACTGAGAACGAAACACTTCAGATAGTAGACAGAGATGAAATCCACGGTTCCATTCAAACAAGAAATCAGCACGAGAGCTTACTACCCCAACAGAAAAATTCCCCTTAGGAGGAAAAAAAACCAAAATGTTAATAAGTGCAATATTGAAAAAGAAACAGCAAATAACAATATTAAAGCTCAATTGAGAAGAAATAATGTAAAGTGCCGCATCTAATTGCAAAAGAACTAGTCTAAATCTCAGCATAGCGTCAAGAAAATAACTCCAGCAAACACAAAATCAAACTTGAATGACTACCATTATTTTAGAAGTGCTTATCTGTCGTCGAATTCACGCTTTGTTGAATGCAAAGAGCCCTTCAGTTCCCGTTTAGTCACACTCTCCTATCTTTTGTCAGAAGGTCTCGTTAACAAATGCAAGCTCTTCCGCTTGCTTGCCCCTTCAAGAGCGAGATCTGTCGCTAACTAGCTTCCCGGGAAAGCAGATGAATGGGAAAAGGCTTCAGTCGTTGGGAACTACTTTTCGAATAATAAAGTGAGCAGTAGAAGCCGAGAAAACACTGACTGTGTATAGACTATATAGTGTTTTCTTGAACCTTAAGCGCACCAGAGACTGACATTACTGAAATATGGACTAGTGTTCTGTTGAACTTGAAGTCTAGCAGAGACTGACATTACTGAAATATGGACTGGTGTTCTGTTGAACTTGAAGTCTAGCAGAGATTTATTTTACTGAAACGTAGACTGGTGTTCTGTTGAACCTTTCTGATGGAGGTCAAGAAAAAGGCGATCAGCCAAACAATAAAAAGAGCAGCGCTTTACCTCAACCACGCTGACCGCACCAGCTATTTACCTCTAGAAATGAGATCTCGAGATCACAGATATCGTTTTATACAATACTCAACCATACATTCATTTATTACTCTTTTATATATAATGAATTTTGATGATACATTTTGAAATCTGCGCTTCAATGAAAACACAATAGCTACATTCAAGCTACCGTAGTGGCACGTTGAAACATAATCATAAAATGGTATTAAAAGATAGTGCTACAGAAATACAAGACAGATTATGACGCAATTTAACGTTACACACTAATTTGGCAATTACGTGACTTTGAGTTCGATCAAAGCGTGACGATCTCCGTCGGTCCGGTATAAAAAATCGGTACTTGACTCAATGGTTGAGCACGGTAATAACAACACAAAAGAACATTGATGTTCTACATCCGCCCGACCCGAGCTTCCAAGTTCAAAGTTGAACAAACTACTCCTCTACAACACTAAAATATGTGACGGGGGGGGGGGCGGGAAATCACATTATCTTTAACATTTCCGGACATGTCGTAAATTGTTCTGGTTATCCAGTGAAAATATGGTGGGCGGAACATTAAGATAACACAATTCATTAACTAATTGAACAAAATAACTCATCTACAAACTAGAAATAATTTAATTTTTGAAACGAAACCTCTGTGTGGGTGAAACAAAAACTTGTAAAGGCACAGCACAGTCTGCTGTCTTGTCTGTATACAAATAGTACTTCTACATGTTAAAACAAATCGCAAATATATAAATAAAACGGGTTTACAGGCAGAAAGGCAGCCATATTATTGTCATTGGTTTGTGTGGATTAAATTATTTCTGTTCATTCTTCTACCTGTGGAGCATATGTCTTCAACAAACACTTTCCAAGTCGTTCTGTTTCTTGCCATTCTTCTAAGATCATTCCATGTCTTCCCCATCATCTTCATCTCTGCTTCTATCTGTCTTCTCCAAGAATTCCTTGGTCTTCCTCTTTGTCCTTTCCCCTTGGGGATTCCATAAAAAGGGCCTATTGTGTAATACTCTCAGTTGACTTCCGCAGTGTATGTCCTATCCAGCCTCATCGTCTTCGCTGTAGTATCTCTTTATCCACTGGTATTTGACTGGTACATTTCCATAATTCTATGTTAGTGAATTTGTCCTGTCATGACCATCCTTTTATTCTGTGTAAGCATTCATTTCTGTTCATTAGCGGGGAATATAAAAATAGACTTGTCATTTGTTGGATTTTTACTGAGTATTTGTTATGACGCATCTGCGTTGTGTGTATCCTTTCCGTGACTATGTGCTTTGGTACTTCTCGTTATCCATCAAATCATCCACCCTCCCTCCCAGCCAAAACCCAAAGTAATAAAAACGTATACATCCATCTATCTACCTCACTATCTATCCATTTACGTCCGTGTCATTCTCAGCATGGTGTGTGTGTATGTGTGAGCGTATGAAAATCTGTGTCGACACTAGTCATAACTTGTTTATCTAAGGATCAATTACGTTTTAATCTGCACGTGTCTAAGGAGGTCACTGATTTCTCTTCTAAATGAGGTTACGCGTGTCAATCATAGGGGAGCCGCGATAGTTCAGTGGTTAGTGAACTGGGCTACAAAGGACAAGGGGTAGGGTTCGATCTCAACCGACGCCTTCCGGTTCACCCATGCTTAAATGGGTACCGGATTTTTTTTCAGGGAAAGTAAAGCGGCACGGGCGTAATACCGACCACATTACCCCAAAAATCATGTGCTGAAGGTCTGTAAAATGTATGGTCACTAACACCATATTCCCTATGCGCCACTTGGCGTGACGGGGACTCTTAACTTGGTCAATCATAGGCTATTATTATATAATGTAGTGTAACACGACCTCGCCATACAGGAACGTTATTATTTCGTCTGACTTTGCTTGTCTGAAAACTAATCCCACCTTTAGGGTCCTCGGTAGCCTAGGGGACCTCGGTAGCCTATTTGGGAAAACCACCCGACTTAACTACCGACGTTTGGTCAACCCGTGTTCGATTCCCGCAAGGAAGCAGAGTGAGTTGTACTCGTTGTTGGAAAAAAAAGATACCCCCGCTGTCGACCCAGCCGCTGGCGGAAATGGGTACCTGGGTAGTACTTTGGGAAGCTGCTACCTCGCATTGTGGGTTTCGATGCTTGAAGCGACACTGTTCAGAAGTATACGACACTTCTGGATAGGCGGCCGAGCACATGTGGGTGAAAACTCGCGTGCTAAGATGCAAACTGAAGTCTTGTATTTTACCTTTTACCTTTAATTTCACCTTATACCATCTCCGCACGCTATCAGCGCATGGAAGACACCTTTCACTTAATATTTCGGCGAGACTGCGTTACAACCATAAGTACTGCAACTATTAGAAACATTAGGATACAGAACATTCTTTCTCTCCTTTTCTTCCTCATTTGCCTTTCAACGTTCAGTGGAAAGCCAACAGAAGAGCAAAACACTGCAAGCTATATCTCTCCACTCAACGTTAAAAGGCAAATGAGGAAGAAAAGAAGAGGACGAAGAAGAAGAAAAAGAAAAACAGAAAAAGAAGTAACACATCAAAAGTTAAACAACGTTTAAATTGTTAAACATGCATGTAGATGAACAAGCAATGATCAAGGCGTGTATAACTTTCGTCTAGATTAAACAAACAATCTAGTTCACTTTTTCGGGAGTTATTTACCGGCTAAGTATTGCATCAACGGGGGATACACATACAATAGATATTTTGTCTTTCTGTATGGATTCTAACAAAAATGGTAAAACTTTTTATCCTTAGAATTATCTTTACACTTAACCCACTAGCTCGGTGTTCAGAGGAAAGACATTTACTAATGTCGTTCTTACACTAATTAATGGCTGCAACTGTTTTTAAAAACTTAAAACATGGAATGATATGCTCGAATAAATTAAAACACACACACACACACACACACACACACACACACACACACACACATTTAAAAAAATTAATAATGAAATGAAGAAACAAAATCATGAAGGGACAAAATATGGTATTGCTATAGTTAATTCATCTACAAAATGTAATTTTTAATAACCGCAATGATCTTTCGCTCAATGATGATATCGTATGACAGGGAACAGTTGGCTGTGTTCACTTTCCGGGTTTCGCTTTATGTCTTTTGGCGTGTGCTGAGACTGCTATGATGGGGACTACATCTACCTTTCTTTGTTTGGAAGATGAGTTAGTAATTCGGATGATTCTACTGGCACGGGCGGTTGAGCAATTATGGATTTTAATTTGTTTGCAGTGATACCGGGAGACCTTCCATAACCAAAGATCTTTCGCTAGAATGTATGCTATACGCAATTGTGTGCTCGGCAAGCTGTGCACAGAGAGCATGAGGTAATAGCGATCAGCGGTTGGTGCTTAACAGAGTCACCGAACCACGTCCTGTCAACAGTGAACCACAATCAATCAAAGTTCTACTGTCTGTACATGGTAACACTGGAAACGAGCCAGCTAGTCTGACCAAACTGGTAGGAGATCGGACGGAAAGGCAAACCCGGTACAACAAAATGATGTGATGAAATTAGATGTGTTGGGCCGAATGGACCAGATATTACAGTTTGTTGCCAATCACAACATAATACAACTTACGCCTAGTAACTACAACTAATCCCGTTTCAGGGCTGACGATGATTGGGATAAAGCCGTTTAGCAGCGATAAAGATTTCGGAGATCGATAGTGACAGACTCCTTGTCATTGTCTAAAACCACAACCTTTGACCCAATTCTCTATCACTGCCGCCCAATGCCTCTATTTAGTTTCTCTCAAACTCATGAGCTGCCTTATTCTATCATCGACATAACCCCTCTATACCTGCCGCCCAATGCCTCTATTTAGTTTCTCTCAAACTCATGAGCTGCCTTATTCTATCATCGACATAACCCCTCTATACCTGCCGCCCAATGCCTCTATTTAGTTTCTCTCAAACTCATGAGCTGCCTTATTCTATCATCGACATAACAACTCTATCGTCGCCTTTACAACGCCATATTAACAGCTGCTCATTAATAAATGAGTAGCGGCCGCAGCGTGTTCAAGGAAATACAGACCGAGTCATAACAGCAGATCTAAGAAAGAAGAGGCTGAAAATAAACCTCTCTCTTGAGCTGGGATATTATAATATGTGGGTGATCTGTCTTACCTCCTCTTTATTTACTGAAAGAGTAGAACTAAGACAGTGATACTAGCACGGTTGTTTCTCATTGATACTTTAGTTGGTTTCCATATTTGTATCTTTACAGGAAGAAGAGCTCACATACTTCTTATATTATACATTACAAGTGATTAGAAGATGCTGTATCTTAGAGTTTAAAAACGTTTGTGGTTAACAGTCTCAGGTTCACCATTTCTTCGATTTTTTTTTTGTTACGAGAGGGTTACATTTTTTAGAGTGTTAACTATCCTAAGAGTGTTAACAAAAATCATTACCTGCTGTCACAAATTAAAACCACTTCCATACAATATCAATTTTAATGAATGAGTGGAATGTACTAGGCTCATGGCGTCTTCATCTACAAATGCATCGACATTTTCAGATTAAAAGCGAAATGCCACTTTCAAATGAAATAAAAGCAGGGATGTACTAGATAGTCTAATGGCGAGGTGAAAAATGTGGGGGGTACACAAGTATATATATATATATTATTAGAGCGAAGGAGACAGGTACTGAGAAATGAACGTTTTTAAAATAAAAACACAAAAGTAACAGACAGAAAGGCGAGAGACGGTGAGAAGGAAAGAGGCACAATGATAGATATTCAATGCTCCTTTAGATGTTTTATTTTTTCCCTATACGTACATAAGTATTTTATAGATACCCGTCACGGGCGTAATACCGACCACATTACCCCTAAAATAATATGCCGAAAATGTATAAAAATTACGGTCACTAAAACCATACACATGGGGTTCTTCACTTAATTTATCACCCATGACTGGTCACTGAGAATAACGACTCATGGTGTTTATCAGTCAATTGTTAACAAATTCTGATATAACTACATGTATCATTACAAAATAATGGCACATAAATTATCAATCCTGTCTTATCAACGGCAAACATAGACACTATAGTCTCTCCATCACAGAGAGACACAATACATAGACACTCTATATCTGTGAGTCTCGGTGGCAGAGTGGTTAGTGTGTTCGCTTCAAGGTTCGTGTTCAATTCCCAGAACTGGCGGTTTTTAATCGGATCAAACAAAGGCGCCAGGGCTCACCAAACCTCTAAGAACGGCTACCACACTATTGTTCTTGAAAGTTAGGCGGCCTTCAGCAACTGAAATGAGAACGGTCAATGACCTACAGCTGACTGCATGCGTCAGAATCGGTGAACAATCGATGATCAAACCTTGCTGCAAACCCACCTTCTTCCATCAGATGTGCTCGTAAAACAGACTATCCCAGCTAACATGATTCGGCCCAGCTAACATGATTCGGCCCAGCTAACATGATCGAATAAGGAAGGCAACAAAGTACTTTAAAATGTCGTACTAATTGCGGATATTCTGGATCCAAAAGGGCAAATATCATAGCCTAGTTGCAAAACAAAATGCAACGCATCTACGTCTACTTAACATGAATTTAAGAGCGGATGATAATGAGGACTTAAAAGCAAAAAGCATGGGTCAACACAAAACTAACACTTGGGACAAAGATTTTAATTTATCAAAACTGTACTAACACTTGGGACAAAGATTTTAATTTATCAAAACGGTACTAACTCATTGGGACAAAGATTTTAATTTATCAAAACTGTACTAACTCTTGGGACAAAGATTTTAATTTATCAAAACTGTACTAACTCTTGGGACAAAGATTTTAATTTATCAAAACTGTACTAACTCTTGGGACAAAGATTTTAATTTATCAAAACTGTACTAACACTGGGACAAAGATTTTAATTTATCAAAACTGTACTAACTCATTGGGACAAAGATTTTAATTTATCAAAACTGTAATATAAAATAACATTTGGGGCAGAGATTCTAATTGATGAAAACTATATCAAAAACTGAGTACATTTCTCTATGGATCTGAAACTTGGACTACTTATGAAGGATGGAATGAAACAAAAAGGGAAAAAATGAAATTGTTACAACTTTACGTATACAAGGGTCTCTCACATGCGTAAAGCTGTAACAATACCACATTTTTGTCAACCTTATCAGCTTTACATTAGCTTCGCATTTATATACCGTTAATCCCCCTACACAAACACACAAAAACTACCTGTGGTTGGAAGGGGGAAGAAGGATCAGCAGCTTTCATGTGAGTTACCTCCCATAATAATGTACAGGAAATGGATGTACAAGGTAACCAAGTCTTGTAGTGAGCTAAGCTCTCAACTATCGTGGCAACACGTAGGAGTCGGAGACTAAGTTGGTCGCATCTTGTGACGAGAATGGACAACAACAATATTTCAAAACAATTATTGTTTGGAGAACTTAGGAACGGAAAGAGATCTATCTATCTATCTATCTTTCGTTCGCTGGAAGTATTGTCTATATCAGCAATGTCGTTTCCTGTATGAATTTTACTGTCTTTTGTAATTCTTGTTGTGGTCCATATAGTTTTGTCTGTAGTGTTGTATCTATGGGCCAATGGATTTTCCTCAGTCTACTATATTCAGTGCAGTCTTGAAGTATGTGTTCAGCAGTCTGGGGTGCCTGTCCACATGTACAAGTAGTTGATGTGCCGATCTTGAATTTTGTATACATGTGACTGTGGAGTCGATTGTGTCCTGTTCTTAGGCGTATAATGATAACTTGTTCATATCTATTCATATTATGAAATGCATCCTGATTTGGGGCTTGTGGTCCTCTGATTGATTTGATTATCTGTTTCTTATGATGGTATGTAACTGGTGTATCTAGTTGTGTGCCTGTTGAACCTTCCTTTGCCAACTGATCTGCTTTCTCATTTCCTGGTATTCCACAGTGAGACGGGATCCACTGCAGGGCAACCCTGCGGTGCTTGCAGAGTTCAGTCAATAAAGTCTGCAGATGTGGTAATTTTCTGGATTGTAGTGCCTGGAGTACTGATCTTGCATCTGTCAAAAACACTACAGGCTGTGGGCTAAGATTACTGTTCAGCAGTTTTTCTATTGCCAACTTTATTGCTTGTATTTCTGCATCATAATTGTGACAATATTAACGGAAAGAGATGAAATGGCAGAAATATAACGATGTTTGAGGTCTACCCTGAGATAATGCTTCATCAACTAAAAAGCATTGAGAGAATCTGGCGATATATTGGCCGATTCAGCTATGAGGGAAGTTACTCAGTGAGACGGCATACAGTATTAAAAAAAAACGAATATATTACCCAAACTGCTTGAACTACCGGCTATGATTTCTTGCTACCAGCCGCCTGTCAAAACGTCAAAGAATGATTGGTGGTGGGTGATTAATTCCCGTTTGGTTAGGGTTCACTCCTATCTGTGATTATAGCTGATCGTATCCCAGCAGGGAAGTGCCGAGCGTGTCATGCAGTAATGTTGTTTGTATGTCGCAATATGTCATTTACACACTAGCAAACATGTGCGCTCAGGTAAATGACAAAATGGTATGCACGTAGACCTGACACACAAAATGTATGCTAATCAGCACAACCAATTTACATTAAGTCTCGGGAGATCAAAGTCATTATAAATGCACCGATCGCAAATCTGTTGTTGTTTTTGTCCTCTCCTGTCCTCTATCTGATACAACGTGAAACACTGTCCTTCAGAATGCATTTGTAATATGACATTTGTAATACGACATTTGTAATATGACATTTGTAATACGACATTTGTAATATGACAAGTTTCTTTTTTTCTTTCTTTGTGGAGTTCACCCGCAGGCTACTAAAATAATGGACAGCCGCCTTCGCAGTCTGACCTTCAAAGGACGTTTAGTGGGCTAACGTTGCATTGTGGTTTATTTGCACCTTTCGCCTCAACGCATCCGACTTCAGCACAGCATTTGTGAGTACCGAGTTGCCTTCCCTCTTCGATCCCTACTCGATTGGCCAGAATGGATAGTCTATTTCCAGGAGGACTAATGAAAGGTGGAGCAGGGTCTTGATCAGGTCTGTTGTTCGTCTATCCTAACGCCTGCAGACATTGGGTCGGTGACTGCACACAGCAAAGCTGCTGGAAAGATGTCTTGCCTCCATCCTTTTTTTACATATTAAGACTGGGTGAACCTAGGAGCCGTCGATTGAGGTAGAACTTGACTTCTTGTCACTAACCACTGAAATCAACCATACGTTTATGTTACTAAAAATGCACACCCTAAGCCAGAATACATTCCTCTTTGACGTACAAGGCTCTAATAATGTGTGAAATGAAATGATTGAGCGTGAAATAGCTATAGCTTCCTCTAAGAGTACAGTCAAAAAATAAACCTGTCACGGATGTCCCAACCAGAAGGCAACTATCACGATTTCGTGACTTCAGACCAAAAAAAAAAGGACACGAAAATGTATTTTTTTTTCTTTATCCTTTATTTATCAGCAGACACCAGAGGACCAACTTTCAATAAAACGATGACATAATGTTACATTGACATCGTTACATTGACATCGTTGGACGAAACTGTTTGACACTTGTTTCAAGAATATTAAATTACTTAACATAATACACGTTCATAGTAGCATTTCTTTGTCTTCGCATTAATATTAATTATTAAAATAATACATGTATATATATATATATAATATTTCTATAGATTATTTACATTAAGACTATTGCTATATTTACTAAACATTTACATTTTCAATTAAAGATCCTTTTTTTCACAATTTATTCAGCGAATCTAACGACTGTACTCTGGTCCCTATCTGAACTGCACAAGTCCACTGTATTAAAGAAGTATATTATAATTAACTTTGTCCAACAGTTATACCTGCCAAGACTATTGAATAATCTGGTTTGCTCTCACCCTCTGCACACACACACACACCCACACAACAGTTCGCTGGCCTAGATCAGACATTCATTGCTTTGGTTACGCTGCGAGCTCCGCGAAGCTATTTCCTTCGTTTGTTTTCTGAGAATTTGCGTTACCTATTCTTCACGGGAATATTTACGGGAAGCAGGCGTGAACATCAGTTACTGAGACAGGGGAGATGTTACATGAATTTGTGAGCGAAAGCGAACACATAAAAAGAAGCTGTTTTTTTTTTTTTTGGTGGGCGAGAATCACGATGAGGCTGATAAGGTTTGCAGTTAGAAGTTGAAACAAAATATATTTCGTCTAGAGCGTTGCAGTTTTCTCTGTATTCATTTACCTGACTGTAGCAGTTTGAATTATTATACCAAAAATACACATTATTTGAGACTCTGGTTTCGTACACAATATACAACCTGGCTCCGTACACAATATACAACCCCCCCTCCCCCTGTATTATTCTATACGTCTGTTAATTTAAATAGCGAATCACTTCAGAGGAACATGTTCTACAGGATTGCCCCCAGTACACATACCTGAGAAGGACAATGTGGTCCACACCCTCCTCCCTGGAAGAGAAACTATATGGGGCAATCGAATCACTTAAACTGATAGCTGACTTCATGAGAGAGTGGAATCCTACTCTGATTAAGTCTTGATCGCAGAGAGAGAGAGAGAGAGAGAGAGAGAGAGAGAGACTTCAGGGGAAGAGGTATGTTTACGGCACTCGGAAAAAGATGACAAAAAATCAACAACAGGAAAAACAAAACAAAATAATATATGGTCCGAAGCAGGATCGAACCCGTACTCCTTGGCACAGCGCCTTGCCACGAGAAGCTAGAGCACACGGCCAACTCGGCTAACCAAAAAAAAAATAGCTATCATTGGTGATGTCTTTCACGCAGGTGTACTCATGACTATAGCATAGGGTTAGAGATCACAACTCGGGAATAGATTGTGTATCTGTATTTTTCCTGTTAAGACAAGTATCTCCCGGATAGGGTAGGGCTGAATACTGCGTTGCAGACAAACATTTATAGGAAGAAACAGCATGTTTTTTAAATACTTTTTTCCGGTTACAATAGCCTCGGTGGCTAACTCGTTAGTGCGTTCGTTTCCTGGTTAGAAGGGTCCGGGTTCGATATCCAGTGATGACCGATTTGATTACGGACCGACAAGACTCCCGTGTTCACCCAGCCTCTAAAAATGGCTACCATAATTTATTTGGTGGGGGGGGGGAAGCATAGCCGGTCTGATGTGATACTGACCATAAAACTGAAAAATGTGCCGTGTCCATGGAGTAATGTGGTTACTAACACTATATTACCCATATGCCTAGCAAGGTAATTACAATTTATACAACTATATATTTATTTCATATTGTTTAATTCACTTATTTCTGTACACACATGAACATATTTAAACCCCCCCCACACACACACACACACACACACACGCACGCACGCACGCACGCACGCACGCACGCACGCACACACACACACACACACACACACAAACCACAGATAGCTATTGCAGTCTATATCAGAGTTCAACAAACCGTTATTTTTGTCCCACTGCCAGAATATACACCATTTTATATGTATTATAATTATTCTGTGTGCTATAATTTGTATATATTTTGTTGTATAGCTCCTGCTATTAATGAAGGCTATTATTGTGTATGTTATTGTATTGTAACATACTGTGCACATATAAATTATGTATATATAATTATAATGAAGTCCTATTATATGTTTTTTGCAAAATAAATAAATGTCATCCCATGGACTATTCTATTCAATTATATAACACAGCATAGCTAATCATCATCATCAGGTCGCATGCCCTTTGCAGAAAATTGCATTTCATTACAGCTCGACTGAAAGAATCTCTGTCTCTAGTCAAATCTCCCACACAACGTCTCTCACTTCTTCTGTTGTCATGTTCAGAACCTCCTTGATGTCTTGAAACAATCTGCTTTGTTTTGTTTCAGATGAATCGATTTTCTTACTTACTACTTCCAAGATTGTTGTCCATGATTCACCACCACATGAAGCACGGCCGAAGTACTAAATTCTTCATATTCATTTACATACACCACACGGCTGCTACGACCATTCTAAATACTGAAATATTACACGGCTGCTACGACCATTCTAAATACTGAAACATCACACGGCTGATACGACCATTCTAAATACTGAAATATCACATGGCTGATACGACCATTCTAAATACTGAAATATCACATGGCTGATACGACCATTCTAAATACTGAAGTATCACACGGCTACTACGATAATTCTAAATACTGAAATATCACATGGCTGCTACGATCATTCTAAATACTGAAATATTACATGGCTGATACGACCATTCTAAATACTGAAATACCACATGCCTGATTTAATTACTGCTATCACATACACAAGGTAAAGTAGGGTAGTTATGATAGAAGGCTTGTGAAGAAAAAAAAAGCCAGGAATATCAGAATGAGGACTCAGACGAGGAGAATGATGTTAATTTTCATGACCTGGAGTAAGATTGTGACACGTGAACATAGTAATTATACTGTAAAATGTTAGCTATATCAAGTATTGTGACGTGTCGCGATAACAAGCCATGAACTAGCTTTCATGAAGATTAAACAATGATTTAAATTACAAGGGTTGGGGCAGAGAATGTGCCGCTCGCGAACAGTGATGACAGTTGTGAGGATTGAGATACAGCAGATGATGAAAGAACACACTGACGACAATGACAATGACTAAAGGTAAAAACGTACGCTCGTGCCACAAAAGTCGATAACTTCGATAACCATTAAGACAAGGACAATGTTGACAATAACAAAACTGATATCGATCAGCGAATCAATTCACAGGAAGAGGTATGTTCACAGCACTCGGAAAAATTGTCAAATAATCAACAGAAAAAAATATGGACCAAAGCAGGATCGAACCCGTACTCAGTGGCACAGCGCCTAGCTACGAAAAGCCAAACGCTCGGGAACACTGCCACTCAGTTAACTTAACTAAATATCGATGACTTTGACAATCGTTCGATAACTCACCTTCAATCACAGCTAAACAATATCCCAACAGAATCAGGAAGAAGGGCGACGTCTCCATGAATGTACTCCTCGGCATCCTCATAAGACAGACCACGACGGAGGAGACATCGATGACAATTCTTTCTAAGTCCCTGTGTGAACGTAAAAGGACACTTTTTCAATACTCAACCACAGCTGCTGGGACCTCACTGAAGCACGTACTCGAATGCACACGCATTTTGAAGAAACATCCCTCGACACGCGCCTCGCGTTTTTCTTCCCACACGAGCTGTTCCCACTCGTCCCTAGAAATCAAACTGTAAACACTGGAGTGTTTGGGCCGCTTTGTTATTGCAGCTACACGGACTAGACACACGGGCCAACTACCCTCCACCGCGCTCAACATAAAGGCAGCTGGTACGCACTGTCCGCATCGAGCGATCTCGCAGCAACGGTTACTTTATACAGGGCTCTTGGGCGGAGGTGAGACAGGTAAATCCTCCGGTCGGCCCCATAACAGTGGGAGTCTGTGAAGGAGAAAAGGGCCATTTAACTGCACATCAGCGAGTTGCCTTCTCCCGTTGCCGTAGCTGGACTTCAACTCAAAACTTTTCGCATTTCACTTTTATTTTCCTTCATTAAAATAATTTTAAAGAGCTTATTTGCAATTGAGATTTCTTCTACAGGTGTATTCACATATTACCTTGTTGAAAAATGCGACGTTTTTAAAGTTCAATGTTATACATTAAGAAGATTAAATTTTAAAACAAATTTTGCCTCTACTGCATTAGAAAAAAAATAGTGCTGCATGAGACGTTCAAGTAGGCAAAATTAAATGGGCGGTCCAGAGGGCGGAGCAACGCTGTTTCCTTTTTTATTTTATTTTTTACTTCGGCGAACACGGGTGGTAGCTAGGCGAGGCGCCGCATCGCCGGCTCTGTGTATGTCTGCAGGCAAGAGGGCTGTCATTGCTAAAAGCCCTGTTGATTTTCTTGTGTTTTTGATACGTTGATCTTTAGCTGATTAGTTGGCAGTGCGTTTTGTTGGAAGTTGAATACAGTGGACTGGGTTGATAAACTCGTTCAGACATTTCCGTTTCTTCTCGGCTGTTACCGTCAAATAGAATGTCCGTTTGTTTTTACTGCCGGATAAATGAAAACCTAGAACTCATTGGAAACGGAAAATACTTTGTAGTGGAACAGTAAACTAAGATCAGATTGCTATAATATATGGTCAGCTGCATCATTCCCACATACACAGAAGTCCCTAAAATAAATACTTGCTTATATCAGCATCATCCGATAACCGATCACAGACTTCGTCAATCTTCTCTCTTATCTTCAGTCATTCTTTTCTGAATTGCAAGATTGAGATCTACCCATTCTTTGATTTTATTTTCAAACTTCCTTACAGCAATACAGTTATATGAGTGTTGTACAGCAATACAGTTATATGAGTGTTGTACAGCAATACAGTTATATGAGTGTTGTACAGCAATACAGTTATATGAGTGTTGTACAGCAATACAGTTATATGAGTGTTGTACAGAAATGCACTTACACGTTAAAGTGTTGTACAGCAATACAGTAAATATGAGTGTTGTAAAGAAATCCAGTTACACGTTAAAGTGTTGTACAGCAATACAGTTATATGAGTGTTGTACAGAAATGCAGTTACACGTTAAAGTGTTGTACAGAAATACAGTTATACGATAAAGTGTTGTACAGAAATACAGTTATATGCTAAAGTGTTGTACAGAAATACAGTTATATGCTAAAGTGTTGTACAGAAATACAGTTATATGCTAAAGTGTTGTACAGAAATACAGTTATATGCTAAAGTGTTGTACAGAAATACAGTTATATACTAAAGTGTTGTACAGAAATACAGTTATATGCTAAAGTGTTGTACAGATATACAGTTATATACTAAAGTGTTGTACAGAAATACAGTTATATGCTAAAGTGTTGTACAGAAATACAGTTATATACTAAAGTGTTGTACAGAAATACAGTTATATACTAAAGTGTTGTACAGAAATACAGTTATATGCTAAAGTGTTGTACAGAAATACAGTTATATACTAAAGTGTTGTACAGAAATACAGTTATATGCTAAAGTGTTGTACAGAAGTAATGGTCATGTCGAAGAAACAATCATCACCATCATGCAGCATAA
This sequence comes from Megaustenia siamemsis, assembly GCA_032433765.1. Taxonomy (NCBI): domain Eukaryota; kingdom Metazoa; phylum Mollusca; class Gastropoda; order Stylommatophora; family Ariophantidae; genus Megaustenia; species Megaustenia siamemsis. The sequence continues at coordinate 47,027,148 of JAVIAB010000092.1, read as the reverse complement.
AAATAAACGAGACAAAACCTAAATCAAGTGCAACGCGTCAAATACTTGGGCACTATTATAACATCAGATGGAAGATGCAACACAGAAATAAAAAACAGAATAGCTCAGGCTAAAATAACACTTCAGAAAATGACAAATATCTTATACAACAAATCTATGTCAATAGAAATGAGAAAGAGAGTTCATCGGTGCTATATAGAACCAATTCTGACATATGGAAGCGAATCATGGACAGTAGACAAACAAATGAAAAGACGATTAGAGACCACATTAATGGGATTTCGTAGAAGAATGTTGAAAGTTCCCTGGACAGCTAAAAAGACCAATGAGGAAGTTCTCAAAGAGGCCAACACAAAAAGGGAGCTCCTAAAAAACATCAGAAAGAAACAATCAACATTTTTTGGGCACATCATGAGAAGAAGAAAGTTGGAATACTTTGTTACAACTGGCAAAATAAAAGGAAAGAGAGATTGCGGACGACAAATATAAAAATACTGGATAGCTTTGTGTCATGGCGTGGAAAACAGTCAACAACAGAACTGATACGATGCACTGTAGATAGAAGATTGTGGAAGGACATGATCGCCTACGCCAACCGGTATGACACATGATGATGATGAAATGTAGATTGTCGACTGAACACGTTTTCAAATGAACGAAATAACATGACAAATTTGAAGTCATAACAATACTCATGGCACATCGACTAGTGCGACACATCATGAATCTTTTGTTCATCGTGCCCATCAGTTTGTTCTCGTCTTTTTTCGACTTCATTTCTGTCACTTCCGGGAAAGATGGCGACTATTGCCGAAGAGCTCCTTTACAGAGTGCCATCACTAAAACAGTTTTACTGGAATATATTGGGACAACGGGAACATTGTGGAAGAAGATAAAGAAGGGAACAGGGATAAAAGACATAAAAGAAACAAAACGGCTGGAATGGTTTGCTTGGTTGGATGTCAACAACATAATTCTTCTTCACAGCTATCACCCATTAAACAGGTGTGGGTGTTGTTGTGTCGTTAATTTAAAACACAGACGCGATATCTGTGCTTTAGGACCCGACACATCCGTCTTGGTTATGGACTCATTGTAGCAACAACTTTTGTCTGGCCAGCGGACATGTTCACCTACCTTTTTCGGCATTTAACTATCAAGGGATCTTTTATGTGCGCGAGTGCACGCGGGACCTCATTTTTATGTTGCTATGTTTGTTATGTTTGTTACCTTGTCTATAAAGTCCTGGACAACAAAGAACACCACATACGTCAGCGGACGATACCTGATTATGATGATTGCGATGTTGATGGTGGTGGTTTGTGTGCGTGTGTAACAAAACAAACAATACAAAAACTTTAAACAAACAAACATACAAACAGTACGAACATTACACAACATACAAACAATAAATAAAATACAAACAATGTACACACACACAAAACGGGGAGCCGCGACAGCTCAGTGGTTAGTGAACTGGACTACAAAGGACAAGAGGTCGGATTCGATCCTGATCAACGGCTACCAGGTTCAGCCAGCCTTAAATGGGTACCGGATTTTTTTCTGGGAAAGTAAAGCGACACGTCCGTAATACCGACCACATTACCCCAAAAATCATGTAGGTCTGTAAAATATTATGGTCACTAACACCATATTCCCTATACGCCACTTGGCGTGTCGGGGCTCTTTACTCCTTTTGATTTACACACAAAACGGCTTTTGCTTTTTTTTTTTTTAAGCAAAACGATGTAAACTGTTATGATGATTAACTCTCCGGAGCTATATATTTTATAAGTAATTTAACCTAACAATTACTGTAGTTATAATATATTTATTTATTTATATGGGCGGGGCATCCATAATAAAAATAAGTTACTTGCAACCGGGAATGAACACTTCCTGGGTGTCCTTTTCAAAATGACCTATTACTGGCCTCTCTACCAGTTACCAGTATTTAAAAACAAACTGCAATATTAGTTTGCTTTGCCCAACATACAGAGGAGTTGTAAGACCTCATTTCTCATTATCAGGAACCGGTATCTCACATTTTGGACCATTTGAAGAATTAAACAATGGCCCATGTATATATGAAGTTTTTTTTTTGTGTTTTTTTTACTGTAGCTGAAGATGTCAACTTTAAAGTAGTGACTTTGGAAAAGACGGCGGACAATCAATTAACAAAAAGCTACACACACATACACACGCACGCACACACACACGCACACACACACATCGCTATTTCATAAAGTAATGCCCATGTTCAGTGATGTCGTTTAACACACAAAACACAAAGCCCTTGGGCAAGACTTTTGCGAGTTTAGTCAGAATGAGACAAAAGTCACGTGTCAGAGCTTAAAGCTGTCTGCGACTCGTTGACCGTTTACACTGGGATCGGTAAAACAAAGCTACATAGATCCCACTCCACCTTTACGTGGTGCCCCTGACACAAGTCTGGCAAAGTGAATGTAGGTCAGGACTTGCTTGGTTGCGTTCGCCCAATGACTAAAGGAGTATTCCTCTTCATCATCCGCCCTTAAAAGGACGTAAAGTGGTCGTGTCTACGTTGTGTTGTGGTTTACAGTATAACTGTGATATTTGCGTCTTTCGGCCGTACACATCCGACTTCAGCACGACATTTTTAAGTACCGGATTGTCTTCCCTCTTCGATCCATACTCGCTTGGCCAGACTAGACAGGTTAGTCTGTTACTGGAGGCACTACGGAGAGGTGGAGCAGGGTCTGGATGGTTCTGGTTCACCGATCCTGGCACAAACCACCAGCTGTGGGTCGCTGACAACTTCCAGCTCTGGTGCTGTGAGGTACGCCTTATCGGTCAGCACTAAAGACAACACACAATATTTTTTGTTAATGTCACGCTGAAGTCGGATGTTTTCGGCCGAAGGGCGTGGATAATGGTAGGTTGAATGCATGAAAGAAAAGAGGGACTCCCCTAATCATTTGGTTCCAAGCCGAGACGATTAGGACAGCTTAAAGTACATCGCTTTAATAGTGTCTTAGGTTGTTTTATCAAGGAAAAACGACACAGGCGCAAATTGTTCCATTCTTTCAGCATTTATTAGTGACGATACGTGTATCTTTATATATATATATATATATATATTGTTCACACAAACCTACCTGTTTTTTTTTTTAAATTTTGTAGACATGTAAAAATGTACCTTTGATTTTAGAATATAGAAGCGTTATTGTTTTAAAGAAGTACAGTTAAGTGAAAAAGTGAAGTGATCTTGTATTAAATAAGTACAGTTAAGTGAAAAAACGAAGTGATAATTCAGCATGAAGTATTATATAGCATCTTCGAGATTTCTGGTAACCTGTGATGAATTACCGTAGATCTGAACCTGCATTATCTAACTCCCCGTCACCATTAGCCATGAAAGAGACGAATGTTCCATCTGATGGCCGTTTATAACCAGGACCGAAATTTACACTTTTTATTCTGACACATCAGCAACTTATAGCTGACTGCTAACTCCAGAAGTGGTAAATCAAAAATGATCAAGACCTACCTCGCTTCTCAGTGGTGGTATCGAAGGCAACTTGTTTCCCCAAAAATGTGACAGCAAAAGTCCGATTGTTGATGACAATATCGCAGCTTGCTGTACACACAAAGCAACTACCCAAAATGTGACAGCAAAAGTCCGATTGTTGATGACAATATCGCAGCTTGCTGTACACACAAAGCAACTACCCAAAATGTGACAGCAAAAGTCCAATTGTTGATGACAATATTGCAGCTTGCTGTACACACAAAGCAACTACCCAAAATGTGACAGCAAAAGTCCGATTGTTGATGACAATATCGCAGCTTGCTGTACACACAAAGCAACTACCCAAAATGTGACAGCAAAAGTCCAATTGTTGATGACAATATCGCAGCTTGCTGTACACACAAAGCAACTACCCAAAATGTGACAGCAAAAGTCCGATTGTTGATGACAATATCGCAGCTTGCTGTACACACAAAGCAACTACCCCCTTTAAACATTCTTTGAAGGGCGGAGGATGACAAAGGATAGTCGTCGCTCCAACTGTGGAAAAAGGTATCAATCTGAATAACCTGTTCTATAAATCACTACGCGCAAGGATAATAGTCTTGATGAGCTAGGGGTTGTTGACTGCTATCAACGGGGACGCTGTACATCTCAGATCTCCAAGCAGATGTGATGCCTTCGTTGATGTCATACATTTCTGACACATCTTTGTTTCAAAGTGACACGCTCATTCACTAGAACTTTTGTTGTTAACATGGACCATGGAATCAAAGGTGTATGCTTATTTTTTATCCGGTCTGTCAGAAAAATATAATTTCATTATTATATTAAGCTATCAGTAGGAGCAGGGGTGGGATATCTAGCTTTACCTTCAATGAATGTCAGATAAGACCACGTTTTTTTTTTTGTGTGGGTTTGTTTTCTCGGTATAGTTGATAAGAGTGTCAAGGGACATACACTCCACATGTCAGCCTCTCTAACTCTAGACAAGACAAAAGACCAAATCTCTTCAGTATTACAAGCACTGAGAGTAACCTATTATTAATAGCTAGTGCTATTACGAGCGTCATGCCTGTGTCAACATTTTATATTTCAACATGCATTTACAAGCAATGAAGTTTCCCCTCTGCTGGCAGTTGGAAATCTAACCCGTCGTAAAAGTGAGGCTCTAATGTACTGCAAATTACCAGAGTACTGAAATAACTGAACAGTGTGTAATATAATCTAATTATAAACAAGAGAGTGTTTAAAAAAAAAAACCTGAATTAAACAACCAATCAACACAGTACAGCTCATTTTATTCAATGTTGACATTTGTCAATGCATATTAACCTTTAAACCTTAGGCGCTGACTTGATAGTAACCATAGAGAGATTTGTATTTTTTCAAACAAGCGCCAACAGTAACTAAAGTTTGCAAAGCTTCAATATATTGGTCCATTCCAAACATTTGTTTATTAGTGATAATTTTTTTTGTCGTGGTTAATTTCCTACCCTACCATGTCTTCATTCTGCTATAGTAAGTAAAGTAAAGAGCCCCGTCACGCCAAGTGGCGTATAGGGAATATGGTGTTAGTGACCATAAATTTTACAGACCTTGAGCACATGATTTTTGGGGCAATGTAGTCGGTATTACGCCAGTGCCGCTTTACTTTCCCACAAAAAAATCCGGTACCCATTTAAAGCTGGGTGAACCCAGACGCCGTCGGTTGGGATCGAACCCTACCTCTTGTCCTTTGTAGTCCAGTCCACTAACCACTGAGCTATCGCGGCTCCCATTCTGCTATAGTACATTGCAAATAATAGTTTGAGACGCTATACATTTTTTTTTTATATTTCTGGTTTTACAAAAGGGTTAAATTTGTAAAATTTTGAAATATTTGTTTTCGTTAACATTACTGGATTAAAATATCAGTAGAATAAATATGAACATTTCTTCATAATATTCATATTTTTGTTCAGAGTCCCAATTTTGAACCACTCCATTAAAATATCAATGACAAGAATGAGTGGAATGTAGGAGGCGAAGGTGCGCCTCACAGCACCAGAGCTGGAGGTTGTCAGTGAACCAGAGCTGATGGCTTCCGCCAGAATCGGTGAACCAGAACCATCCAGATCCTGCTCCACCTCTCCGTGGTGCCTGTAGTAACAGACTAACCTCTCTAGTCTGGCCAAGCGAGTTGGGATGGAAGAGGGAAGACAACCCGTTACTCAAAAATGTCATGCTGAAGTCGGATCTGTTGGGCCGAACGGCGCAAATATCACAGTTATACTGTAAACCACATCACAACGCAAACACGCCCACTTTTCTTTTCTTTTTTTCAATTTTAAAAATTGTTATATTTATCTTGCCATAGAAAAAAATATATACTGGAGCAATTTGTTATGGACAATCCAAACTGATCATATGGTGTTTTAAAAAAGAAAGTTGTCCTTGTTCTGTTTTATCACAATCTTTCATCTCTGACATCTTTAAAGCCAGAGTTACCTACTGCTGTTTGCATTCATTAGCCTTGCCGTGAACCTCAGGTTTAAAATCTGGATCATTCTCCTCGTCATAATCTTCGTCCTCTCCAGGGCTGGAGCTCTCTTCGTTCTCATCTTCATCATACTCCTCATTATCAATAGCCTCTCCAGTAAAGAAGAGAACAGAACTGGGAATGATTCTTTCCCTGATGAAATGAGCAATCTCAAAATCAGCACCTAGTAAGGCCTCAAGTTCTTCATCAACTTCAGATTCAGATCCCTCTGGAACTGCTGTTGGATTGAAGAAGTTGAAGAATGAATCAGCCTGAACTTGCTTAGTTACAGTCCTTGTTAGTCCCCGGCCTTTATGTTTCTGCTTCTTCTTGATCTGTTTAACAGTCACATTCTTTCCCTTGTTCCAGTTAATGGTGCACCCAGTGCATTTGATGATCTCAGGTCCCTCATAAGTGAATGGGTCCTCAGGGTCTGGTTCATAACGCATCTCGTAGCGCTTTGTCAGCACTGTGTCAGTGAAGTACTCATTTGCCTCAAAGTGAAATTCTAAGTGAAATTCTAATGTGAAACCAACTGGTTTTTTAATCATGAATTATGACTTTGATGTCTTGTAAATGAGTCAAGATGGGCTCATCATGTTCCTGGACCATTCGGGACAATAGGTCCACATGAATTATGACTTTGATGTCTTTTAAATGAGTCAAGATGGGCTCATCATGTTCCTGGACCATTCGGGACAATAGGTCCACATTCTAGAAAATTGTCAGCCAGAAACTTGGAATACCGTTTACCTCCTCTTGTTTCTTGTGTGCGTCACCACCAGCTTCCTTAGCCCCTTCCACTTTTGTTTTGTCCTTGAGTTCTGCCTGTTGAGATTTGGGAGACAATTTCTCCTCATCTTTCTCTTCCTCTTCCTCCTCATCACTATGCCAGTCACATTCTTCGTCAGTAGGTTCTCTTTTAGCTGTCAAAATTTCTTTTCTCTTTTCAAATAACTCTGAGTACTTAGGTGCATATTTCAGCTCCGGGGCATTAACCTCTTTGTAAAACTCTGCTTCAATGTTAATCACTTCATTTTGCAGTTTTTTCAGAGCTTTGATGTATCTCTTCACTTCTTTTGGCAAACTCTGTATATAGCCAGATGGTGAGCCCACAACTGAAAAGAGCTTGTCCTGAAGTGCCGCCAAGACCCCGGGGTTCTTCATCAACTGATTTGCGATAGCCTGACTGTCACCACCTTCACCTGTATCTCCAGCATGCTCCTCTTCTGCCTCAATAGCAGCATCACTATAAGGATTTTCAGACTCAGACATTCTGTTGTTATCTTTGGATTCTGGTACAGCACACGCCCACTTAGCGTCCTTAAGGGCGGATGATGAAGAGGTACACTCTTTTAGTCATCGAGCGAACGCAAGCAAGAGGAACGTAGTTTTCTCAAGACAGCTTCATTCGTACATGTAGCAACGTTTCTGTGACTGTCACTAAAATACTACTTTGAGATTAGTGCAAGCAGCCGTGTTCTTAACAGTTCATTAGTTGTCCTTTTGACTGTGTAGTTCATATAACCAAACGTTGAATTTGTAAAGAAAAGAAATGAACTCTTACTTTAGTTTGGGCAGTAAGTGAACACCGTATATATGCCTGTATTTATTTTCATAGGAATAGCAGAATGGCAAAAAGTAATTTCAGTGTCATGAAGAGCATACTAACATGAAAACATATAACACCAGGGCTAAAACTAAGAATAGCAAAATGTTATATCTTCTCAACATTATTGTATGGTGAAGAAACATGGACATTAGACAAGAAAACAGAACAGAGAATTAAAGCTTCTGAAATTTGGATATATAGAAGAATAGGTAGAATTGGATGGAAGGAAAAGAAAACAAACGACGAAGTCTTAAAACAGCTAAAAATGAAAAGATAACTACTAAACACAATTAGAACAAGACAAATGCGATTCTTGGGCCATGTTAAAAGACCCAACAGTCTACTAATAGTAATCCTGGAGGGGAAAATACAAGGTAAAAGAGGCAGAGGCAGACCAAGACTAACATGGACGAGTAATATCAAAAGATGGACAAACCAGCCTATGACAACCTGCACCATCAAAGCAAGAGACAGAGTGGAATGGCGCTCCATGGTATCCAACCTTCGATGCGGAGATGGAACTCGATGATGATGATGATGATGATGATGATGATGATTTATTTTCATAGAACTATGTAGACGTGGGAGATATGGAGTACATTGGAAACGTTAAAATATGTTTTTTTGCGAATAAATCGTAATTCTGGTTTGATTAAGTCACATCGGCTTTGACAATACATTCATAATTATCAACCGTTAGCACGGTGTGGTAGTTTCTAAATTACTGTGAGCATAGAGCAATTGGTGTGACGACAGATCTCCAGCGGTGTATTCAATAAAATAAGATAGAAGATTTTAACAATTTCTTCTTCTTCTTCTTCTTCTTCATTCCTATGACCGTGGGGGTCGTTGGGAAACAACTGTCAGACTTCGTCAGTTGTCTCTATTGCTCTTTATCTTCAGTTGTTCTTTGAGATTCTGCTAAGTCGAGGTTCGTTCTCTGATGCTGTCTTCGCATCTCCTCCTCTCTCATCTTTGCTAGTCCAGACGATGGAGATAAGTGGCCAAACATTTCATTTTGCCCTCCTTCACAATAGTTAAAAGATCATTATGTTCTCCGACTGTTCACTGTACCCTTTTGTAAACTTGTTATGTGTGATATGTTCCAAGTAAAGATCTTAATCATAACCTTACGATATTTCATCTCCATAGTTTGTATTTTCTTCCGTTTAAATATACAAGTAGCGAAACTACACTTTTATTAGAGGGTAGTGATTGGGGAAACAGGAAAATAAAGTCCATAGATGTGCTGGTTTGCATTTGAAGACTATAAAAGGTGCCTTATATGTACACATATGAATATATGAAGGAATATCGAATCAAGGCACGTGGAGAAAGATAGAGCATCAAATTAGCCGTCTGTTGCGTTATTTTCCGTTAGCCGTTCTCTTCGTTTGAATCATCACACTCAAGGACGACTTACAACTGCGTGGAGATTGTGATTTCAAGAACTGGATGTCAAACGTCAATATATTAGTTCTTATAGATGAGTAGCAGCACTATCTTCGCAACACTCTTCATCATTATTTCTCTACCTTAACAGTCGTGTGCTAACGTCTAAGGTTGGCCTTCTTCTAAAGTCACGACTTGTATGTCGGGTTTAACCACAGCATGACCAGTGCAGTCGTTACGAAGAGTTCAGGCCAGAGTGTTCATATATATCACTAAAGTTAAAAAAAAAAAAAAAAAAGGAAAAAATATTTGTTGACCTATTGTGATTCAAACCAGCTTTCACCTTGTTAAAATAAAATGATAAACAAGTCATCGTTACTAATTTTAGCAATACAAGATACTAAAGGCATTGTTCCAATGTTTAGGCTCATCAGTAAGTAACAACAACATCCTCCTACTAATGATGAGTGGAAATTGGAGAGAACCCATTACATTTGCTGACAGCTTTTTATTTTAGCTGACCACCCACGTTCCCTTGGTCTTAGTGGAAGTAATTGGTTATAACCCTTATTTATACGTTATGGTCTATGGTCTGTTTCTTCTAGGTCTTACTATCGGGTACTGGTTGGTCTCGAGGCAAGACCCCGGCCTCGAGACAGAGAGGTTGTGGGTTCAAATCCTGGCTGCACCAGTTGGGATTTTTATTTATGATTTCTCTCTGAGGCAACGACCCCTGGTCTCAGCAGCGATGCCCGGCTTGAAACGTCAACTACTCATCGACGGAAAAAAAAAACATGAGTACCTCAAAGACGGAGTTATCTGCCTGTGCGGCGAGGGACCCCTGTGCCACACGGATGCCAGGGAAAAATGGATTAACAACTCAGTTCATAGTCTCTAGGGACTTCGTCAGAGGCCAAAGCTGGCGAACGAAAAAAAAATAGATCTTACTGCCAGAAAAAAATGGATTAACACGCACAATTCAGTTCCTAGTCTCTAGGGACTTCGTCAAAGGTCAAAGTTGGCGAACGAAAAAAAAAAATATATATATATATCTTACTGCACTATTATCACCACATGCTGTTGGCTAATCTGTTGTACACTTCATTAAACTATTATTTTCCTCCCCGGTGTCTCAGCTTGCTGCTTATATGTGGCATTTACCTTATCACACAGCAGCCATGTTGCGATGTCGATTGAAAAAGTGCAAGTTAGATCTTCTCTGTCTTATACTACATGTTTTTGTGCTGTTGACATTTTGTTAGAAAAAGCAACTCACCATCTCTTTTTTTTATATAAAATTATTTTGCTCTCAAATTCGCACATAAGTTACTGACCAGTTCAAAAGTTTGATTATTTACTCATCGGCCGTTGTGACCTTCTTCAACTGGTTCTTTTGGTAGGGCGGGTGACATGTTACACCTGGTGATTATTTTCTTGTAGGTATCCCTATTTTAACTCTTTGTAACCTAGATCTTGTGAACGCCTTTTGGTGTGAGACAATAAAGCTGTCCGATAGTTGCATTTTTGTCTGTGTCTTGGGTTACACTGTTACAGAAATATCGGAGACAATAAAGCTGTCCGATAGTTGCATTTTTGTCTGTGTCAAGGGTTACACTGTTACAGAAATATCGGAGACAATAAAGCTGTCCGATAGTTGCATTTTTGTATGTGTCAAGGGTTACACTGTTACAGAAATATCGGAGACAATAAAGCTGTCCGATAGTTGCATTTTTGTATGTGTCAAGGGTTACACTGTTACAGAAATATCGGAGACAATAAAGCTGTCCGATAGTTGCATTTTTGTATGTGTCAAGGGTTACACTGTTACAGAAATATCGGAGACAATAAAGCTGTCCGATAGTTGCATTTTTGTCTGTGTCAAGGGTTACACTGTTACAGAAATATCGGAGACAATAAAGCTGTCCGATAGTTGCATTTTTGTATGTGTCAAGGGTTACACTGTTACAGAAATATCGGAGACAATAAAGCTGTCCGATAGTTGCATTTTTGTATGTGTCAAGGGTTACACTGTTACAGAAATATCGGAGACAATAAAGCTGTCCGATAGTTGCATTTTTGTATGTGTCAAGGGTTACACTGTTACAGAAATATCGGAGACAATAAAGTTGTCCGATAGTTGCATTTTTGTCTGTGTCAAGGGTTACACTGTTACAGAAATATCGGAGACACGCTATACATCATCATCATCATCCTGTGCCAAGCCGGTTGGCGTAGGCGATCATGTCCTTTCACAATCTTCTATCTACAGTGCGTCGTATCAGTTCTGTTGTTGACTGCTTTCCATGCCATGACACCAAGCTATCCAGTATTTTCTCTCTTTTCGTCCGCGAACTCTCTTTTCTTTTACTTTGCCAGTTGTAACCAAGTATTCCAACTTTCTTATTCTCATGATGTGCCCGAAAAATGTTGATTGTTTCTTTCTGATGTTTATTAGGAGCTCCCTTTTTGTGTTTGCCTCTTTGAGAATTTCCTCATTGGTCTTTTTAGCTGCCCAGGGAACTTTCAACATTCTTCTGAGAAATCCCATCTCTGTGGCCTCTAATCGTCTTTTCATTTGTTTGTCTACTGTCCATGATTCGCTTCTATAGGTCAGACTTGCTACTATATGGCACCGATGGACTCTCTTTCACATTTCTATTGACATACATTTTGTTGTATAAGATATTTTTCATTTTCTGAAATGCTATTTCGGCCTGAGCTATTCTGCTTTTTATTTCTTATACACATGCTTTGGAAATATTGGAAGTTGATACACTGAAGTGCACAGATGAGAAAATAATGAAAGGAATCGACAGTTGATAGTTAAACCTACAGCACAGGGCACGTGTTAATGCATGTATAGAGAAAATAAACTGCAGGACAGCATTTCAAACTAAAAAGGTTATAATTGTTGCTTAATTATAGATCTCAGACAGTTCAACAGATTCCATGCTTGTGGGTCAAAGTTCTCCTAAGAGATGCTCAGTATTTTGAGGGGATGATCGCAGCACCTATGGATGTGTCCGGAGTGCGGTGATGATGTTTCTAACATAACATATTCATGTCAATAATGATGAAGGGCGACACAAACAAAAGCGACGTTGCGGTTAAAACATTCTTTCTGCGGGAGCACAGACAACCAGTATCTTCAGATAATTCAGAAAAGTTAATACTGACGGGCGTAGACGAGCATGTCTTCCTACATGTCCTGGTCAATAATGTTTGTTTATATTTTTTTTAATATCTTCCAAATTCAGGCTGTCGAAGTCTAGTATTTTATGTCATTGCCACCCTATGGTTTCCATTCCTTCCGTTTTTGTTTTCTGTTGCAACAATGTTATCATGTTCTTCTCTTATCATAACAAGAGATAGGGTTCGATACTGATCGACGGCTTCCGGGTTCACCCAGCCTTAAATGGGTACCGGATTTTTTTTTGGGAAAGTAAAGCGGCATGGACGTTATACCGACCACATTACCACAAAAATCATGTGCTGAAGGTCTGTAAAATATAGGGTCGCTAACACCTTATTTCCCTATACGCCACTTGGTGTGACGGGGGTACTTTACTTTTTTTTTTTTTTTTTTTTTTTTTTATTTTGCTCTTATCATAATGTGGCCAAGACGGTTGACGGCACTTTACTGAGGTGCTTCCGATATCATCACAGATCACATTAGTATGCTTATTCTCTTTGATTTGTGTACACTCGCACAACACAAAATGTTTCTAAATATACAACAAATATAAACAGAGATGATGATGGTCGAATGCCGACACGAGCCTTCCCACAGACTCTAGAAGTTTACATATGGATTGAGATGCTGTCCTCAATTAATGAGTTTTGCTGGAGAAACTTGCCTTGCATAGACGTACTGAAATACTAGGTCTTCTACATCAATAAACCCCATCACTTCGTGGACTAAGGCGATCATTAGTCGGTTTGTTTAGACAGAGACTGCTACCATGTTCGGTGATCTGTTTAGACAGATACAGTTACAATAGTCAATCTGTTTAGACAGATACAGCTACAATAGTCAATCTGTTTAGACAGATACAGCTACCATGTTCGGATATAAGTTTAGACAGATACAGCTACCATGTTCGGTGATCTGTTTAGACAGATACAGCTACCATGTTCGGATATAAGTTTAGACAGAGACTGCTACCATGCTCGGTGATCTGTTTAGACAGATACAGCTACAATAGTCAATCTGTTTAGACAGATACAGCTACAATAGTCAATCTGTTTAGACAGATACAGCTACCATGTTCGGATATAAGTTTAGACAGATACAGCTACCATGTTCGGTGATCTGTTTAGACAGATACAGCTACCATGTTCGGTTATCTGTTTAGACAGATACAGCTACCATGTTCGGTGATCTGTTTAGACAGATACAGCTACCATGATCGGTGATCTGTTTAGACAGATACAGCTACCATGTTCGGTTATCTGTTTAGACAGATACAGCTACCATGTTCGGTGATCTGTTTAGACAGATACAGCTACCATGTTCGGTGATCTGTTTAGACAGATACAGCTACTATAGTCGGTGATCTGTTTAGACAGATACAGCTACCATGTTCGGTGATCTGTTTAGACAGATACAGCTACCATGTTCGGTGATCTGTTTAGACAGAGTCAGCTACCATGTTCGGTGATCTGTTTAGACAGATACAGCTACCATGTTCGGTGATCTGTTTAGACAGATACAGCTACTATAGTCGGTGATCTGTTTAGACAGAGACTGCGACCAGTGAGATCAGACGGAAGACATTTACAAGTTTTGATCAGCTGTCGACCGTTGACCGTAACGAGGCGGTCTCAGGTCTCCCAGTTGCTGGCCTAGCTTGTATCTATATTTTCCTCTATTAGAACAAGTAAAGAAATATAGAAATTAGACAGAGAACGTGAGAATGACATAATATATAGCTTAGAGATTTAATGAGAGCGTGGAAGAGAGAATGGCGAGATAGGAAAAATGAAGGGTCACAATTAGACGTGTTGTCGATTCGCCATCTACCTTCGCCTAGTGTTTGCCAACAACACTCATCTTCTCAGGTCCTTCTTAGTTAAAAAAAAAAGTATTAGAACTTGAAAGGCACTTTCCAGAAAACGTAAACGCCGACCCCTATCACCCTTCTCATGTGTAATCTAAAAGGAAGCCTGCACCACGCTAGAGTCGCACTTAATTAAGTTACAACCATTCTCTGACAAAGCTGATGGCTGCCTATTCCCCTTATTTTCAGGCATTGCTTCTCTCTGCGGGAGTCAGACAGAGTTCTACAAAAGCATGCTTTCATCACACCCAAGATAGATAAACAATTTCAGACTATTCCCTGCTGCCCGATAACGGTATTCCCAGCGGTGATCATTAGCCAAATTGTATAGAGAAGCGGCAGGCAGGAATCTATTTAGGATAAAATTAAAGATACAAAATTAATTAACTCTTTTGCCTTCATAATTTTATCGTATTTTGTCACTTTATCTACTGATAAGAGATTCATATTTTCATAAAGGTATTTTAAACACAATAAAATGTCACTAATGTTGCTATTCTTTATTTTACTCGAACCCTGCTTGAATCGTTTGGCAAAATACAATCTGGGTTGAAATATTTCACGATGGTAAACAGTCCAGATGAATCTTGCTGAAATGTAGAAACATTGATGGTCAAGTGAGAACATTCAGATTATCTATCTATCTTTCGTTCGCCCGAAGTATTGTCTATATCTGCAATGTCGTTTCCTGTATACATTTTACTGTCTTTTGTAATTCTTGCAGTGACCCATATAGTTTTGTCTGTAGTGTTGTATCTATGGGCCAATGGATTTTCGTCTGTTGAACCTTCCTTTGCCAACTGATCTGCTTTCTCATTTCCTGGTATTCCACAGTGAGATGGCAACCCTGTGGTGCTTGCAGAGTTCAGTCAATAAGGTCTGCAGATGTAGTAATTTTCTGGATTGTAGTGCGTGGAGTACTGGAGTATCAGAACTGGCTGTAACTTTAATCGCAACTCTAACTGTACTACTGGCTATAACTCTAAGTGCAACTCTAACTGTACTACTGGCTGTAACTTTAATTGCAACTCTAACTGTATTACTGGCTATAACTCTAAGTGCAACTCTAACTGTACTACTGGCTGTAACTTTAATCTCAACTCTAACTGTACTACTGGCTGTAACTTTAATCTCAACTCTAACTGTACTACTGGCTGTAACTTTAATCTCAACTCTAACTGTACTACTGGCTGTAACTTTAATCTCAACTCTAACTGTACAACTGGCTGTAACTCTAAGTGCAACTCTAACTGTACTACTGGCTGTAACTTTAATCTCAACTCTAACTGTACTACTGGCTGTAACTCTAGTTGTGATAACCCTCGACTCGGAAGAAAGATCGATATGCCTTTACTACAACTCTGACTATATCCCTCGTAACTACTCTTTTCTATCTAACAACCACAGCACATCGTGAAGTAGGAGGAACGTCATGTCGTTGTCTTGGTAATTTTGTCTACATCTTGGCAAGGCACGACCCGTCCAACCTCAGACTAACTTTTCTAGGTTATATTACATCACAGTTTCCTTCCAAAACTGAAAGTGATATTCACTTTAACTATTTCTATGTGATATATAACAAAAGGAGAATCTAAGTACATATAGGGAGTCAAATTCTAGAATGTTCTACCTAAAAGCGCAGGATCTGAATCTGGGTCAAGTAGCTACGGTAAGACCGCGTTAGCAAGACTCTCCAGTGTCCACTTAATCTTTGCCAGAGCTTCCCATTACGTCATATGGGCAGGCGAAATGCGTTCAATTGGCTGGTTCCAATTCTCTGACCTTGAACTTAATTACACAGAAACAACAGCAGTTCTTGTCTTAGGACGGAAAGTTGCCGCACCAGAGTGTCCTTGACTCTACCATTTCCATTCAACTCCTACGTCGCTAGATCAGTCTGTCTATTGCACACGTCTGTATATTGAATATCTCTAATCTAAACTAGTATTATAATCTGTCTCTTACCGGTTATCGACAAACGGCACAAATACTAACATCACGTAAAAAAAAAAAAGGAAAAGAAACATCAACATAAAACCTGTTAATTAACAGACATCGACATAAAACATGTTAATTAACAGACATCGACATAAAACATGTTAATTAACAGACATCGACATAAAACTTATAAGGTTACTTAAGCCAGCAATCAAGACGGATATCCTTGCTTGCGTTCGCCCGATGACTAAAGGAGTGTACCTCTTCATCATCCGCCCTTAAAAGGACGCTAAGTGGGCGTGTCTGCGTTGTGTTGTGGTTTGCATTATAACTGTGATATTTGCGCCTTTCGGCCCAACACATACGATTTCAGCATGACATTTTTTAGTACCGGGTTGTCTTCCCACTGCGATCCCTACTCGCTTGGCCAGACTAGACAGGTTGGTCTGTTACTAGAGGAACCACGGAGAGGTGGAGCAGGGTCTGGATGGTTCTGGTTCACCGATCCTGGCACAAGCTATCAGCTCTGGGTCGCCGACAACTTTCAGCTCTGGTGCTGTGAGGCGCGCCTTCGCCTCCAACGGATATAAATAATAATGTTCCGACATGTTAAACTCAAAGATTATCTTCATAATATTTTCTAGCATCTTGTAATATTTAACATGACTAATTTACTAGTGTTTTCTTCAACGATTTCTCTATACCTTATAGTTCATGACACGTCTGTTGAAAGCTACACTATTTACCTGTGGTTTGAAAGATATATAAGCAAATAGAAATAGAGCTATATCCGGTTAGGTACACTTGACTAACTCTTGACTTGCGTTGTGTGGACACATGCCGTAAGGTTAAATTATGTACATGACTGTTACAAGTTTCCGTGAGTGATCAAATTATACAGCATAAAAAGCTGCCTTGTTAATTATGTTGGACGTTCTGTCATTTCAGTATTGGGAGAATCAATCAAGAGAGAAGCCGTTTGACAAAACTGGCCTGGCAGATATTTTCGAAGATCGACACCATTTTCGTCTATGAAGGCTTAAAAGGCCAAGTCTTTTTGTTGTCTTTACTCAGCAGAACCTGATCTCCCTTTCCAACTCTCTCTTTCTCTCGGCGCAGCCTCTTTACTCTGATTTTCTATATTTCTATTTTCCTGTATTTTTTTGTCACCTCCCGCCTCTCTCCCCCCCCCCCTCCTTCCACATCAGCGACGGTTATAGGAAAGAGTGACTCAGAGCCGACGTGTCATCGAGTTGGCGTTGACGAAGATTCTTCTTCACCTTCTAGTGATTGTCCTGCAAACATTCATACAGACAAATTAGAGAAGACAGCTTAGTAAGGATCGATTAGAGAAGACAGCTTAGTAAGGATTGATTAGAGAAGACAGCTTAGTAAGGATTGATTAGAGAAGACAGCTTAGTAAGGATCGATTAGAGAAGACAGCTTAGTAAGGATTGATTAGAGAAGACAGCTTAGTAAGGATCGATTAGAGAAGACAGCTTAGTAAGGATTGATTAGAGAAGACAGCTTAGTAAGGATCGATTAGAGAAGACAGCTTAGTAAGGATCGATTAGAGAAGACAGCTTAGTAAGGATTGATTAGAGGAGACACATTAGTCACGAACGATTAGAAAAGACAAATCCATATCACAAAAAATGCCACAATGAATGGATGCATACGGCTGAAAGATGTAGTAAATTTTGTAGACAGCTGTAATCTGTGACACAAACCGCACTTTACAGGACAAAATGTAGAAGAAAAGTAATTGTTCTGTCAGAATATTCTTCTTAGGTCTTTGATCATAGACATGAGCAGCAATCTGTGATCATGACTCTAGGGGCGTGTTGCAAGCCTCGTGGGGGGGGGGGGGATGAAACAAACATTCTCATTAGCACTGTATTTGCTTTACCCACTTACCATTCTTTTAAGGACGGACGAGGCAGTTGTCAGGTGAGAGCTTAAGAAGAAAAAGAGGAGAAAGACTGTAATAAAGTTATCATTGTATATCTGGTTCATCATGTCACCCATGTCTTAGCCACTCTTCATGTATTTCTTGCTTGCTGCCTATGGATCCTTTTACCTACTCTGGTCTTGTGAAGAAATAACAAACTGTCCTTCATTCTGGAACATAAGTCCAGGCATCTTAGCTTTTCTTCAATATCGTCATTGGAATGCGTACACAGAAGTTTACCCGCATCAAAGCCCGCTTGAATGAATCTGTCTCAAGCCGTATCTCCCACTTCTTCTCTTGTCATGTTCAAGGCCTCTGACTGATGTCTTGAAACCACCTTCTTGGTCTACCACTGTCTCAAGCCGTATTTCCCACTTCTTCTGTTGTCATGTTCAAGACCTCTGACTGATGTCTTGAAACCACCTTCTTGGTCTACCACTGTCTCAAGCCGTATTTCCCACTTCTTCTGTTGTCATGTTCAAGACCTCTGACAGATGTCTTGAAACCACCTTCTTGGTCTACCACTGTCTCAAGCCGTATTTCCCACTTCTTCTGTTGTCATGTTCAAGACCTCTGACTGATGTCTTGAAACCACCTTCTTGGTCTACCACTGTCTCAAGCCGTATCTCCAACTTCTTCTGTTGTCATGTTCAAGGCCTCTGACTGATGTCTTGAAACCACCTTCTTGGTCTACCACTGTCTCAAGCCGTATCTCCCACTTCTTCTGTTGTCATGTTCAAGGCCTCTGACTGATGTCTTGAAACCACCTTCTTGGTCTACCACTGTCTCAAGCCGTATCTCCAACTTCTTCTGTTGTCATGTTCAAGGCCTCTGACTGATGTCTTGAAACCACCTTCTTGGTCTACCACTGTCTCAAGCCGTATTTCCCACTTCTTCTGTTGTCATGTTCAAGGCCTCTGACTGATGTCTTGAAACCACCTTCTTGGTCTACCACTGTCTCAAGCCGTATTTCCCACTTCTTCTGTTGTCATGTTCAAGACCTCTGACTGATGTCTTGAAACCACCTTCTTGGTCTACCACTGTCTCAAGCCGTATCTCCAACTTCTTCTGTTGTCATGTTCAAGGCCTCTGACTGATGTCTTGAAACCACCTTCTTGGTCTACCACTGTCTCAAGCCGTATCTCCCACTTCTTCTCTTGTCATGTTCAAGGCCTCTGACTGATGTCTTGAAACCACCTTCTTGGTCTACCACTGTCTCAAGCCGTATCTTCAACTTCTTCTGTTGTCATGTTCAAGGCCTCTGACTGATGTCTTGAAACCACCTTCTTGGTCTACCACTGTCTCAAGCCGTATCTCCAACTTCTTCTGTTGTCATGTTCAAGGCCTCTGACTGATGTCTTGAAACCACCTTCTTGGTCTACCACTGTCTCAAGCCGTATCTCCCACTTCTTCTCTTGTCATGTTCAAGGCCTCTGACTGATGTCTTGAAACCACCTTCTTGGTCTACCACTGTCTCAAGCCGTATCTTCAACTTCTTCTGTTGTCATGTTCAAGGCCTCTGACTGATGTCTTGAAACCACCTTCTTGGTCTACCACTGTCTCAAGCCGTATCTCCAACTTCTTCTGTTGTCATGTTCAAGGCCTCTGACTGATGTCTTGAAACCACCTTCTTGGTCTACCACTGTCTCAAGCCGTATCTCCAACTTCTTCTCTTGTCATGTTCAAGGCCTCTGACTGATGTCTTGAAACCACCTTCTTGGTATACCACTGTCTCAAGCCGTATCTCCAACTTCTTCTCTTGTCATGTTCAAGGCCTCTGACTGATGTCTTGAAACCACCTTCTTGGTCTACCACTGTCTCAAGCCGTATCTCCAACTTCTTCTCTTGTCATGTTCAAGGCCTCTGACTGATGTCTTGAAACCACCTTCTTGGTCTACCACTGTCTCAAGCCGTATCTCCAACTTCTTCTGTTGTCATGTTCAAGGCCTCTGACTGATGTCTTGAAACCACCTTCTTGGTCTACCACTGTCTCAAGCCGTATCTCCAACTTCTTCTGTTGTCATGTTCAAGGCCTCTGACTGATGTCTTGAAACCACCTTCTTGGTCTACCACTGTCTCAAGCCGTATCTCCCACTTCTTCTGTTGTTATGTTCAAGGCCTCTGACTGATGTCTTGAAACCACCTTCTTGGTCTACCACTGTCTCAAGCCGTATCTCCCACTTCTTCTGTTGTTATGTTCAAGGCCTCTGTCTGATGTCTTGAAACCACTTTCTTGGTCTACCACTGTCTCATTATCCAGGAACCATGCCTTCTATTACTTTTTTTTCTTCAAAACTGAAGTGTCTTTTGATGTGTCCGCAACATTTCCTCTGTAAGATGTTTATAAGCCATTTCTCCTCAATTTTCATGAATTTTAAAGTTTTTATTTTCCCCTCAATTTTCATGAATTTTAATGTTTTTATTTTCCCCTCAATTTTCATGAATTTTAATGTTTTCATTTCTCCTCAATTTTCATGAATTTTAATGTTTTCATTTCTCCTTTTCATTATCCAAGGCATCTCAGCATTTTTTTTGGTAGCATTTTGCTTTTATTGCTGTTTGCAACATTTCCCATGATTCGCGACCATATGTTATTGTCGGGAAGATACGTATCCCAGTAATGTTACTGTTGTTGCCTCGTTGGTATTATACCAAATGTTCTTCATATGTTCTGCGTTTTAATTTTTTTGTTTTAATCGCTGCCAGTGGGCTTCTTTTGGCCTAATGATTTCGTTCTGGCAATGGAGACCATTGATATTGATAAAAGATCCCAGAAATTCATTACTTGTTACAATTTCAAGTTCTTCATTGTTGATGATTATTTTGGGTTTGTATTTTGCTTTACCGTTGACATTATCTTAGTTTTCTAGTTTGTTTTTTTAACCGACACTATTGTCTCTTCTAATTCATTTACACTGCTTGGAAGAAGAACCGTGTCGTCGGCGCATGTGAATTTTGGCATTATGTGCCATTTCTTGTAAAATAATCACACTTCACAAAATTGTTATCGCCTTTGACAGTTCTTATTATGTTTACAGCAAAGAGGGATGGAGGGAGGATGCCGTTTTGACTGTCATGATTTCAGGACAAATGTTTGCCGTTGCTGTCAGATTGGTTCTGGCCATTTTACACCCTAAGCCCCATTGTGTCCTGAGCTCGATACCAGACTGTTCCAGCTCCTTCGTTTCGTTCTGTTGTCGACTGAGTCGATCCACGCCCTTTCTGCTAGCAGCCGTGTGCGCTATCAAAGGAAGATTTCATTACGACCCAGCGTAGTTAAGCCGACCAGCTAAAACCATTGTCCAGGTGTGGCGCTGCCGTATACAAGCAAACATTGGGAGCATGCGTGGACTGAACAGGAAGAGAGGAAACGAAATGAGTTTCAGAGCCATTCCAAAAGATGTCGCTGCCTCTTGACGTGAGGTATTATACCTTACACACTTCTACCTTAATTCCAATCAATGTATTGATGACAGAGGGATGTTAACCGTTTTATTCTTCGCCAAAGATTACCTGTTAGTTGCACCGATCTCCTCTAAGTAACCTCCATTCACATAACCATACGTGTCAGTTTGAGCGATCATCATATACTAAGGCACAGAGCCTCCGATTTCAGTTTCAGTTACATAAAATAAAACTACACTTTGTCTCCAGCTATTGTAAGCATAATTCTTTCCCAATCAAGAGACTGCATGTTGAGAGTGCTTCCCAGATCTTATATTTGTATATCAGTATATGTTATTCATATGTTTTAAATACATACAATGTCCTTTTATGGTCAAATAACTTTTATAATGAAACGTTTCTATGTCCACTTGACATCTAATGGCGGATGATGACGACTGAAGAAGACTATCCATTTTTTTTATTCGTTGGACGAGCTCGAGACAGAAAGAAAGAAATATTTTTTTCCTTTCAAAATTTGCATCAAAGTATTTGTACTGCAGTATCACTAAACATTTGTAACAATTCTCCAATTCTTACACCCAGGTAACACGGTAAAACATATTCCCTGAATGAATTAGAAAACCTGTAGAGTGTGAAATTATTTTGTATTGAAAGCTGAGTAATATAATGTAAACAGTTGATGTTATTTTTCAGTGAAATCAAATAATAACAACAATCTTGTATTACAAAATCGATCGACTCAGAAAGAAATGTAATCCTAATAGACAAAAGGAGATCAACAAATGAGAAATGGATTTAAATATACCAGAAAGAGCTGACAAAATGCTGCCTCATTGTCAATAACAAACATCGCAAGGAGATCCATCGGTACCTTAGACAGGACCAGATGACAGGGTATATTGATATATATGGATGGTGCAGCCACAAAAGCAACTATCAAAGGATATAGATATGGGATATTGATACATAATCTAGATGGAGCAGGAGAAGAACTATGTGGCCCATGTGGTGAAGTCTGCAGCAATTTTGAGGCAGAAATAACAGCCTTAGAAACAGCAGTGTGCCATATGAACACTGTTTTGATACCATACTATCAAAGAAAAGAAATCTAGTCATTTTTACTGATTCCAAATCAGCCCTGCAGGCGCTAGGAAGTAACACAAACAAACCAGATCTCATGCAGCTCACTATAAACATAGATAACCTAATTAATAAACGTGACATAAGGCTACTGGTGCAATGGATGCCAGGTCAGTCCAACACACAAGAAAATGGACAAGACAGATGCATAAGACAGATGGTGTAAGACAGATACATTAGCTAGGAGAGGATCCAGACAGACTCAATTTAACACCGACATCGTATTAAACACAACCAAACAAATCATAAACGCTAACAGTAGAGTAGACTGGCTGAATGGATAGGCCATTGGAAAAGCAGTTAAAAAGCTTTACAAATACATGACAAGGCCCAAACCCTCACAACAACATATTAACAACCTAAATTGAAGAGACCAAACCACCTTCTCTAGCTTGAAAACCGGTCATGTACTATTGAAGAATTACAACAAAATACAACGAAATCAAACTCCAGCATATCCACTCTATGAACACCCACATGAAAGAGTGGAACATCACATTTTTGACTGTCTAAAGCTCATTGATATCAGAGCAACTCTAATTCGTCAAAAACCTGATAAATGGAACACTTTGTATGGAACTACAAGTGAACTTAGAAACACCTGCAGGTATCTTCACATGGCATTGGGCAGAAGGGCGCCAGCTCAAAGACTTCTGAATTCATAAAAACAAAAACAACAATAACAACAGCCAGAAAGGGCTTTGAGACAATGTGCTCATAATTTAATTCTCTTAGAGCTGGAATTTTTAAAAAGAAAAACCTATTGTTTGGCCCAATGCCACAGACGAAATACACTCGCAAAATTGTACTTTTCAATTTTAAGCAATTTCTGCCTAGTGATGATGATTTGCATGAGAACTTCGTTCTAAAAATTGAAGGGCGTAATTAGCTGAAAACTATATAAGTTGGCTGGCATAGATTCATTAGATTAGACCGCACATCTCTCTAAGATAAGAGATTGATGGCGAAAAATACTACAAGCTCTATGCGACGTCTAGCGGCGCTGGAAAGATCAAGCTCAAGATGAGTGTGTGTGTGAGTGTGTGTGTGTGTGAGTGTGTGTGTGTGTGAGTGTGTGTGTGAGTGTGTGTGTGAGTGTGTATGTGAGTGTGTGTGTGAGTGTGTGTGTGTGTGAGTGTGTGTGTGAGTGTGTGTGTGAGTGTGTGTGTGAGTGTGTATGTGTGTGTGAGTGTGTGTGTGAGTGTGTATGTGAGTGTGTGTGTGAGTGTGTGTGTGTGTGTGAGTGTGTGTGTGTGTGTGCGTGCGTGCGTGCGTGCGTGCGTGCAAACAATTCTAAGATGAATGATAATGTATTCCCCTATTCGTTTAAGAATTTCATCGGCCGAGCTGGCTGAATTAATAATGGTATATATATCTTTTAAATATATAGATATTAAGTGAAATAATCAGCACCTGCCATCTGTATCGAGAACTGCAAACTTGATGTCATTCAGCAGTATAGCTACCTGGGGTCCATCATCAACGATAAACTATCTTTAGATATAGAAATTGACACCCACTTGGTAAAACTGCTGCCACCTTCGCCCAACTTTATTGACAAATTTGGTAAAACAGCAAACTGACAAATAAAACAAAGACTTCAGTTTACAACACCTGCTTCATTAGTATCCTTCTGTGTGGCAGCGAATCATGGACAACTTATGCAAGGCAAGAGAAAAGGCTAAGTATATTACATATGTGATACCAGCGCCGTATTCTTTATTTCAAGGCCCCCAGGACCGTATTCTTTATTTCAAGGCCTCCAGGACCGTATTCTTTATTTCAAGGCCTCCAGGACCGTATTCTTTATTTCAAGGCCTCCAGGACCATATTCTTTATTTCAAGGCCTCCAGGACATCAACACGCTGCTCAAACAGCGTAGGTTACGCTTGCTTGACTACTTACAGCGGATGGAAGATGGCCCCCATACCAAAAGATATACTTAATGGAAAACTAGAAGATGGCAAAAGAACTAGTGGGCTCCAAAACTCCTATCTATTGCCGTGTATAAATTGACACGAAGAATGAGCATAAACCCTACAGCCTGGGAAGAAATAGCTGCAGACCGCAGACTTTAGAAACACACTCTAAAGCTGCAACTCAAGCAAGAAGCAGACAGTCATAGAAAGAGATAACACACGAGGAAAGAAAAGAACAAAATAGCATTTCCTAGTAAAAAAAAAGTAAAGTGCCCCCTTCACGCCAAGTGGCGTATAAGGAATATGGTGTTAGTGACCATAAACTTTACATACCTTTGGCACATGATTTTTTGGGTAATGTGGTCGGTATTACGTCCGAGCCGCTGTACTTTCCCAGAAAAAAAATCCGGTACGGTCGGGATCGAACCCTACCTCTAGCATTTCCTAGGGGCGCTGAGAAATCCAAAGCCAACTATGACTGACGTAGGGTATTACTACTTTTTACTACTACTACTACTACTACTACTACTACTACAACTACTACTACTACTACTACTACTACTACTACTACTACTCCTCCTCCTCCTACTACTACTACTACTACTGCTGCTGAAGCGAACTATATGAACAATGTATTAATATACATTATTGACTATTTTTTTTTTAATAATGACACAATTTCCAGTGAGACAACGCAAATAAATATGCAAGAATTCTTTTTTCTTTTTATTAATTAATTTTTTTTTTTTTTTAAGTGAGCTTTCTAGCCGCGATAGCTCAGTGTTTAGTGAACTGGACTACCACGGACAAGGGGTAGGGTTCGATCCCAACCGACGGCTTCCGGGTTCACCCAGCCTTAAATGGGTACCGGATTTTTTCTGGGAAAGTAAAGCAGCACGGGCGTAATACTGACCACATTACCCCAAAAATCATGTGCTGAAGGTCTGTAAAATATAGGGTCACTAACATCATATTTTTCCCTTTACACCACTTGGCGTGACGGGGGTACTTTACTTTTACTTACTTTCTAATGGGAACAGTGTAGTGAGTCCCGAAAGCTACATAATGTTATTTAAAGACATAACATTAATATAATGTGTCTTTGTTGTTTTCTGACTCTCGATACTTTTATACATTATTACAAATATATGATATTGTTGTTTTAATGAGAAATAGATCTTATCAATACTGGATTTTATGTGAACAATGCTTTAGATAATTAATACTTTAGATAATTGATCAGAGTTACATGTAACATAGCCTTTACCATACGAAACGAACGTACATGTTTCTACTTTATATAAAAGAAGAACAAGAAGTTATAAACACACACTCACACAAGACACAATTCTGCCCAGACAGGATCATGACAATCAGCCACGTAGACACTCAACCACTTATCTCCAGTGTGCGTCAGGGGGGAGCAGTGATCAAAGGTAAGAAAGAAAATGGCGTTTAGTGATTCCTGTAGAGTTTGAAGATTGCCAGCAACCGGCCTGGCAGTCTGCGTCACTCAAAGCGGCCATGTGGCTCACGGTTAGAACGCCTGAACGCAAAATTGAACAAGATATGCCCAAATGCTAACCGAGCCCTTACTTTTAGCTTTATCGATTGGTTCGTTTTAAGTCCTCGTGATGTCTTCTCGGCATTTACTGCTCGATATTTGACGATCCACTAAGGCGTACCAGATCTCTGGCTTGTTGAGGACTGCTTGTATGACGCAGAGAGGTTCTGCAGCTGCTGACTGACATGGTGTTGCATAGTGGGGTTAAGACTCACCACTCACACGAACAGATCTAACAAATTGTAAATTCTCCAAAGTGCATGTAACATTTTTTTTCTTCTTTACGTACGCTAGCTATATATAACTCTTGGCGAAGTCACTGGAGGCTTAGAACTGAATTTTACTCGTTAATCCGTTTTTCCCCCTGGCAGCAGTTTGCAATGGGGGCCCTCGCCGCACAGGCAGATAACTCCACATTCGGAGGTACTAAAAAAAATTATATATATTCTTTCTGTCTTTCTGGCGTACATTCGATGACAACTAAAGGAACTGATTCACATTTTGTCACCCGGCCTCAAAATGGCGTTAAGTTAACGTAGATGCGTTGTAGCGGTTTGCAGTAAAACCGTGATATATGTGCCTTTCGGCATAACTCCAGTAAGCCATTGTTAGGTGCCGGGTTGCCTTCCGACTTCGATCCCTACTCACTTGACCATACCAAATCGTTTAGTTTGTTTCTAGAGGCGCCACGAGGATGTATAGTAAAGTCTATATGGTTCTAGCTGATCATGAGGCAAGCCATCAACTATGCGTCGCTGACAGCTTCCAGCTTTTCTGCTGTCAGGCGTCTTGAACAGAGATGTGAAGTTCGTGAAATAGCAATAGGCAAAGAAACATGATATTACTAAGAATAATCGTGAGACGCGTAAGTTACAAAATAAAATCAGAAATAAATTAGGAACAATGTGGATTTGTGGAACGAAAGGGCACCAATAATGCAATATACATCTTAAGAACATTGATAGAAAGATCTCTAGAGGTAAAGAAAGATCTATATATGCACTTCATAGACTACACAAAAGCATTTGACAAAGTAAAGCATGTGAAAATAATCAATATGCTGGAAAAATTAAACACTGATGGCAAGGATCTGCGAATCATAAAAAAAACATGTACTGGCAACGAACAGCAGCAATACGAATTAACAACCAAACAGGACAATTTCAACTTATAAAACAAGGAGTCAGACAAGTCTGTATTCTGTTGCTGGATTTGTTTTCACTTTACAGCGAACATATTATGAGATCAATAGTAGACAAAAAAGGAATTGAAGTCAACGGTAACAACATAAATAATTTGCGATATGCGGATGACACAGTCTTAATAGCAGAGACAGAGAATGAACTACAAGAGATGATAGACATAATAGTAAAAGAAAGCAACAAGAAAGGTCTCAGTCTGAATAGTAAGAAAACAGAAGTAATGGTCATATCGAAGAAACAATCATCACCAGCATGCAGCATAAAAATAAACAGGAAAAATTTGAAACAAGTACAACGCGTCAAATACTTGGGCACAATAATAACATCGGATGGAAGATGCACCACGGAAATGAAAAACAGAATAGCTCAGGCCAAAATAGCATTTCAGAAAATGAAAAATCTTATACAACAAATCTATGTCAATAGAAATGAGAAAGAGAATTCATCGGTGCTATATAGAACAAATTCTGACATATGGAAGCGAATCATGGACAGTAGACAAACAAATCTCCATCTCTCTCTCTCTTTCTCTGTGATCAGGGCTCAATTAGAGTAGTGTTCCAAACTCTCACATGAAGTCAACTGTCAGGTTAAGTGTGTTGATCGCCCCACAGACAGAACATCACAATTAGAGTCTGCCAGATTCACTCTGATTGAACACCCGTTTAAACGTTGCACTGTGTTCAGGCGCCAGTGGCCCTGTGCATCCGATTTCAGTCAGCATTTAATTCAGGTTTGCTTTCCTTAGCCTTTGATTGTCCCCAATCTTCCTGCAAGGCAGCAGATTGTCTTTTCTGTTGGGGGATTCTGCCCTTAGATGGTCGGCCCTCCCAGGTTTACGAGCACCATCTGCCCTAGACACAAGAGGTGACTAACACAGACATGCACACACAAAGATATGAGATGTGACTAACACAGACATGCACACAGCGATACGAGGCATGACTAACACTGACACACATCAGGATATGAGATATGACTAACACAGACATGCACGCAAAGGTATGACACATGACTAACATAGACATGCACACAAAGATATGAGATATGACTAACATAGATATGAACACACAAAGATATGACACATGCCTACCATAGACATGCACACAAAGATATGAGATATGACTGACATAGCCATGCACACACAAGGATATGAGATGTGACAAACACAGACATGCACACACAAAGATATAACACATGACTAACACAGATACACACTAAGATATGAGATATGACTAAACACAGACACACATAAAGATATGAGACATGATTAACACGGACACACCAAGATATGAGATATGACTAACATGACACACGCCAAGATATGAGCCATGGCTAGCACACACACACACACACACACACACACACACACACACACACACACACACACACACACACACACACACACACACACACACACACACACACACAGCTAAGATATGAGCCATGGCTAGCACAGAAACACACTAAGATATGAGCCATGGCTAGCACAGAAACACATTAAGATATTAGCCATGGCTTCACGGAAACACACCAAGATATGAACCATGTCTAGCACAGAAACACATTAAGATATGAGCCATGGCTAGCACGGAAATACACTAAGATATGAACCATGGCCAGCACAGACACACTCTAAGATATTAACCCTGGCCATTACCGACACCCACCAAGAAATGAGCCATGGCTAGCACGGATATACATTAAGATATGAACCATGGCCAGCACAGACACACATTAAGATATGAATCATGGCCAGCCCAGACACACACTAAGATATGAGCCATGGCTATCGCAGACACCCACTAAGATATGAGCTACGACTAGCACGGATATACACTGAGAATTAGGCCATGGCTCAATTCAAGAGAAGCAGAAGAGGAGTTAGAAGAGCAGCCATCGCGAAAGGTATCCATATGCTTGGGTTTGTTGTAGTCGGCATAGTCTTCTTAACGTGGGAATCATCGACATACGAGGCGCAGGCCCCGGCTAACAGTTCACAGGTTCCGTTCAAACATTTGTCCGGAGATTTTAGAGTGCAGTCTGACCCGTAGAACGTTCCCTTGCATGTACAGTTCCCGGTTGACTGTTCACATGTGTCGTTGAAACAGTTGTCCGGACATTTGAGAGTGCAGTCTGACCCGTAGTACGTTTCCTTGCACGTATAGTCTGCACTTTCCAGGTCACATATGATGTCACAGCCACCAGAACACGTCTGTTCGCACTCTACCCCAAAATTACCATCGGGACAAGTGTTATTACAGGTATAGCCAGGATGTTTACATTGTAGGCTTTTACCTTATTTTTTCTCACATAAAGGACAGACACTGTGACAAGACCTGGAGCAGTCGTGTACATAGATCCCACGTGAACAGTTGCCGTGACACGTACCGATGATGACGTTGCAGCCTTTGCTACACCCACTACACACTTCACAAAACTACCCAGAATGCCCGTCCAGACAATAGGTGTCTGTAAGTGTTTGCACCTCACACACCGTCAGTGCACTGTCGGCCTGGGAAATGGTCGGTGAGAACTCAATCTTAATGTGTGCCCTTGGCGTTTGTGTGGTGACTACAATAGTGTTCACAGATAAATTAAGGTATGATATATCATTATACTGGAACACTACGCCGCCACTGTCAGAGAAAGCCTTTAGAGTGGCATTCTTTACCCGAATCATAGTGCTAGCTCGATGATAGATTCGAATGGTGTGAATCTTCTGGGACGTGGCAAAGTTCAGATACCAGTAAACAGGATTGGTTCTACTTCTCAATTTTGTGTGTGTGCAGTCATTGTCATAGAGATTGGTCTTTGTTTTGCTATTAACTGCGGCCTCTGGTCCACATCCGTCTCCTGTATAACAAGCATTAAATGTGTCGGTCTGGTTTGTGTTCTGTTTGAGAGCCACATTCCGACCCTCGCCAATGTAGATGGAGCAGATATTTGCAACTATCGCCCCTTCAATCCGTAACTTGTTGATCGGACCAAACCCAGAGCAAAAGACATCAATCTCGTGCTGACTAACTACAAACCTTGATTCATTGTTACGTGAGGCAGAACCATTTAGTTTTACCGTGAAACTGTCCGGATTGGTTAAGTCATTCACCTAAATCCCAAACCAGGAGAACGGCAAAGATTGATTGAGAGTTGCCTCAACTGATGTAGAATTTGTGTCCGGATTACATGTGGTGTCGTTGTTATCAAACAGGAAAGTAGGTTCAGATTTTTGGGCGTATTTGTACACGAGATCCAAGTACTGACACTGGGGTCCGAAATATTCGTGCTGACAACTGCCATTGTTTGGGCATGTCCTGTAGTTTTGTCACAAACTGAGTCATTATAGCAGTGACATTGTAACGTACAATTTGCCCCAAACCAACCGTCTGCACAAGTTAGGTCATCAGCTTCCAAGGCTGCGAACGAAGCCAGCAGAATAAAGACTTAATCTACAGCGATGGTTAACGAACTGTGTACAAACATTTATTATCTAACCGTGATTACATTTCTAAAAATCCGCTAACTCGCTGTGATAACAGATAGCGTGATGTTCTCTAATAGAATAAGACAAACCGTTGGAGACAAGCACAGTCAACATTGTTTAGATCATGGCTCGAATGCAAACAACCACTGAACTAAACTCAGGCATACAAATGAAAAGACGATTAGAGGCCACAGAGATGGAATTTCTCAGAAGAATATTGAAAGTTCGCTGAACTGCTAAAAAGACCAATGAGGAAGTTCTCAAAGAGGCCAACACAAAAAGGCAGCTCCTAAACACATCAGAAAGAAACAATCAACATTTTTCGGGCACATCATGAGAAGAGGAAAGTTGGAATACTTGGTTACAACCGGTAAAATAAAAAGAAAGAGAGATCGTGGACGACAAAGAGAGAAAATACTGGATAGATTAGTGTCATGGCATGGAAAACAGTCAACAACAGAACTGATACGATGCACTGTAGATAGAAGATTGTGGAAGGACATGGTCGCCTACGCCAACCGGTATGGCACATGATGAAAGAAACATGTGATTCCATAAGCAACTGAGACGTGCGAACGAAGAGACAGAAAGGACGGGAAATGCTGGACAACCAGACAAGCGTGTAACTTGTTATATACCGAATCATTTCAGAGGAAGAGGGATGTTTACAGCACTCGGAAAAATGACAAATAATGAACAATAGAAAAAAAAACAAAGAACAATATATGGTCCGAAGCAGGATCGAACCCGTGCTCAGTGGTGCAGCGCCTAGCCACGAAAAGCCAAACGCTAGGGAACACTGCCAACTCAGCTTACGCCTCAGAAGTTTCCCGCTGTAATAATATTCATTTATTATTATTTTTCTCCAACTTGTTATATACCCAGGCAGAGCAGTCGCCTATTTAAAACTGTAAGTTCGTTGAGCGCTTCAAGCATTTCACTATCGTGGCAAATAAATAATAATAAAAAATAAAAATAAATAAATAAATAATAATAATCAATAAAAATAATGCTTGTTATGTAACAACACCACTAGCTGTTACATTACATGCACCTGTAACAATATATGCAGCTGTAGCAATAACTCCAGCTGTAGCAATAACTCCAGCTGTATCGGTAACTCCAGCTGTAGCAAAGCACCTCGTGACGCGATAACTCTTGCTGTATCATATTTGTAACTGTAATAATATCTCCTATGTAAAAATGCATGTGGCTCTAATAATACCCGTCCTGTAATATTATCTCTAGCTGTATTTACTTCTCTCATCATCGTCATCATGTGCCATGCAGGTTGGCGTAGGCGATATGTCCTTCCACAATCTTCTATCTATAGTGCATCGCATAAATTCTGTTGTTGACCGTTTTCCATACCATGACAAGCTATCCAGTATTTTCTCTAGTTGTAACAAAAACTGCAGCTGTAGCAATACCTATCCTGTAACAACATGTCTAGCTGTAAAATGGTAATGGCTCATCGTACATCCCTAGACCGGCCGTACGATAATCTTACTTTAACTAACTAACTGACTAACTTTATGTCTATATGTTCGGAATTGGAGCCAACAACGATGGCCTAACATCATCAAGCGCTATACATTTTTTTAAAAATACGTCGATCATCATTTTCAAGAGGACGTGAACTTCCGGTATACGGTGGATAGGCGGCGGGAACAATTGAAAGCTATGCATGAAAAGCGTTCCTTGTTGCAGTTTCCTCATATTCCAAGACGGGCTTGTTGCAGGAGCTACCGAGTTAAGTGCTCTGTGCACACCGTGGGCTGTGTGTCTCATCCGTTTTGATCATGTTTCGATATTACAATTGTTTACGATGAATGATGATATTGTATGACAGGGAACAGTTGACTGTGTTCACTTTCTGCGCGGTTTCGCCTTATGTCTTTTGGCGTGTGCTGAGACTGCTACGATGGGGACTACAGTTACCTTTCTATGTTTGGGAGATGAGCTTTGTTTCGGATGATTACGCTGGCTTGGGCGGTTGAGCAATTATGGATTTTAATTCGTTTGCAGTGATACCGGGGCCTTCCATAACCAAATAACCAAATAGCTGTAAAAGAAAAAAAAAGATGTAGCCATTACAACTTGTTAATTTACCTTCGGCTGTGACAATACGTACACCTATAAGAATATATGTAGATAAGTCAATACATATCAACATCACCATGTGCCATACCGGTTGGCGTAGGCGATCATGTCCTTCCACAATCTTCTATTTACAGTGCATCGTATCAGTTATGTTGCTGACAGTTTTCCATACCATGACAACAAGTTATCCAGTATTTTCTCTCTTTTTCGTCCGTGATCTCTCTTCCCTTTTATTTTACCAGTTGTAACCAAGTATTCCAACTTTCTTCTTCTCATGATGTGCCCGAAAAATGTTGATTGTTTCTTATTGATATATTTTTTGGAGTTCCCTTTTTGTGTTTGCCATGCCTTTTATTTATTTATTTTTTTTGGGGGGTTAGCGGGGTAGAGTTCTGCCTTACCAAAGGAGAAGTAAGGCGTCTCTTTTCCTCCGCTAGTTTTCGTGACACCCTTGGGTAAGGTGGAGCTCCCGTTTAGCCCCCCTATCAGGGTTATGTGAAGCCATTGGAGTAGGTGGTGCATGGTGTTGTGGGAGCAGCCGACAAGTTGTGCCAGTTATGGTCCCCACTCTGTGATGGCAGGTAAAGGATCTCATGTATAGAAGCAATGGCTGCGATCTCCGACTAGTACTGTCACTGTCAAGAAGAAAAGGATGGGCCCACAACCTTCTTATATTGCCTAGAATAATTATGTCAAAACAATACATATAACTGTAGCAATATATGTGAAAGGTTATATAAAAGTGAAGGTTCCCTCGCTATGGCGTTTGGGAACTATAGTGTTAGTGACCATATTTTTTCCTGAACATGGCACATTTTGGAGTGATATGCAATAAATAATATATGTCCTCAAGGGGTGCCTCACAGCACTAGAGCTGGAAGTTGTCAGCGACCCACAGCTGATGGCTTGCGCGAGGATCCTTAAAACGGAACCATCAAGATCCTGCTCCACCTCTTCGCGGTGCCTCTAGTAACAGACTAACCTGTCTAGTCTGGCCAAGCAAATAGGGACCGAAGAGGGAAGACAACCTGGTACTCAAAAATCTCATGCTGAAGTCGGATCTTTTGGGCCGAAATGCGCAAATATCACAGTTATACTGCAAACTACAACACAACGCAGACACGCCCACTTAACGTCCTTTTAAAGGCGGATGATGATGAAGAGGTATACTCCTTTAGTCATCAGGCGAACGCAAGCACGCATGTACTCAAAGCTTTGTTCGGCCGGAAAGCATTGCGGTAACTTAAGACTTATTAGAATGGCGGAAATTAACTTTCTCATGTTACATCAAGAAAATACAAATTGAAAAAAAAAACTCTCTTTACGACATTACTGGGGTCTGCCGTGGTGTGGGAGTGGGTCGCTTGTCCTGAACAGTCACCACGAGATGTTCGGGTCTGAGTTTTTATTACCTCCCCCACACCCCCCAATTAGAGAAGACTTTTAACCCTACTGGAATTCGAATCCGTATTCTCCTGATTTGAAGGACGACAAATTATCGTTTGGCCACCTGCTCCACAGTTATATCAATGATAATACAAATATAAGACATGCAAGATCTCCAGTGATTTGGAGCATTACGATTCCCTCATTAAAAAAAAAATGAGACGATAGAGCTCCAGTAAACTTTTATTTGAAAATAAAGAACTGCATGCACCTATACCTGTATTTGTACCTGTATCTACAACAACTGAACCTATAACAATATCTGTAGTGGTAAAAAATAAACAGGTAACAATACATTTTATTTACTACAGCAATTTTGCTTTACTAATATTTATCTCCCTTATTTTTATTATCTCGGCTCCAGCCAAAAATTGCTGACAAACAAATAAAAGGTGGCGAAGATATTGCTGCAATGCAACATTTATTGCCATATTGATATCGCAATTTCTTACATCAACAAGCAGACAATGGTTGTAATTCAGCGCCCCACCCACACGTGAGAGTGTTTTGGAAAGTCGAATCCTTGGAGACGTGGATCGACCTGACAGGAACCTTCACTCTAGAGTTATGTCAGCAAAGACTTGCAGTCATGCGCGGGACCACTAGCTCGTTCACATGGTAACGTAGTCACATTGGGAGTGAGTGTTCTTGTTGGCCTGGGGATGATAACGTAGCGAGACGCGTCAGACATTGAAGACGGTTCCACTACTACAGAGCCCTGAATGTCGCGCATGGCTAGGAGGAGTCGCCGCAGTTCTCAGGGAAATCGTTGGAACTCCTTTCTTTCTTTTTTCTTTCTTTCTTTCTTTCTTTCTTTCTTTCTTTCTTTCTTTCTTTCTTTCTTTCTTTCTTTTTCTTTCTTTCTTTCTTTCTTTCTTTTTCGCCAACCGATGACGATTAAAGAGATTAATACGGTTATGGTTATGGTTATGGAAGGCCCTGGTATCACTGCAAACGAATTAAAATCCATAATTGCTCAACCCAACCGCCCGTGCCAGTGGAATCATCAGAATTAATATCTCATATCCCAAACAAAGAAAGGTAGCTGCAGTCCCCATCATAGCAGTCTCAGCACGCGCCAAAAGACACAAGGCGAAACCACACAGAAAGTGAACACAGCCATCTGTACCCCGTCATACGATATCACTATTCATCGCAAGCATTCGGAATATCGAAAGACGGTCCGTATGAAAAACACAGCTCACAGTATGCACAGAGCACTTAACTCAGTAGCTCTGTCAACAAGCCGGACTTGGAATATGAGGAAATTGCAACAAGGAACACTTTTCAGACACAGCCTTTAACGGTTCCTGCCACCTATCCGCCATATTGACCGGAAGTTCCAGGAATTAATAGTCCTGTTCATCATCCACCATGTAAAGAACCTTAAGTGAGCGTACATGAGCTCTGTAGTGATTTATTTGCGCGTTTCGACCCAATACATCCAACATCAGCACCAATATTTGAATACCGGGTTGCCTCCCATCTTCGATCTCTACTCGACTGATCAAACTAAGCTGGCTAGACTATTTCCATAGGCACAGCGAAGAGGTGGAGTACGCTCTAGATGGTTATGGTTCAACTGTTAATGCGAAAGCTATCAACCATGGATCGCTGACAGCTTCCTGTCAGACTCCTCATTCATTTTTTCTTTCTTTTTTTCATTCTTTCTTTCGTTCTTTCTTTCTTTCTTTCTTTCTTACTTTTTTCTTTCTTTCTTTCTTTCTTTCTTTCTTTCTTTCTTTCTTACAGCACAGGGCAGACATCACACCTCTTCTCCTTGTCAGACGGTGGCTAGGTCTTGTAAAATCTGGTTTTGTTCTTAAGTCTATTGGTTAGTCTCTCTTTATTATTTATTCTTCTTACATATTTTTTTTGGGGTCTTCCTTGTTTTTTAATTGCCATCCGGCGTCCACTTGAAGACATTGCTCGAGAGCCTTCTTTCATCCTTCCTAAGCACGTGACTGATGCACACCCATCTTGATACGTATTCTAATTTGATTACTTCTCTTATAGTTTCGTAGTGACTTGCCTATTGTTCCAGAAGAAGGCTCACTGGGCCACAACGTAGTCGCCTCACCAGCGTAAAGCTGTAGCCAGACGATTTGCATTCACATTTTTCCCCCGTCTGCTTAGAATTTCGTATTACCATACATTTGAGTCATAGAATGCGTAATCGCTGACTTGCGTACAGAACCTTACAAAAAGAAATATTACATCTAAAGTTTTTTTTTTACACATAAACAAAACAACGTTCACAAATAAATCCTTCTGGTCCGTCTCTTTTAACTTTATGGAGAATGGAATCTAACACCAATGTTTGTCATTCGCAACAATAAGCAGAGCAACATCAGAGCCCCGGAAAAAATATTACAACATCCAACTCTAACAAATTCATTCCATTGTTGTTATATTTTCCGTTTTTACTTTCTATCTCTTGATCGGCCAGAACCGGAATGTAAATATTCCTAAGTCTTCCAAGAGCATCTCGGCCACCGCTAAACGCAGCCATTTTTCTCAGGCAGACGACGCTGACTGGAACCATTGGCGCCAAACGTAAGATTACGCGAGGCGATTTCGTGTGGTTCGTCTGGTTTACCCGATCGTATCTCGTTCTACCTGGGGGACTGTTGGAATGAATTTATGTTCGTGCCTCTTTTTAGCTGTATGGAGATTGAGGCAGTGGAGAATGGAGTGTCTTGGTTGTTTATTTTATTATGACCACACCCACTGTTATAATTATCAGTGCTCAAGTTATTAACGTAAATACTATTACGCTCAGCGTGTCAGCAGTGCCAGCCATTGTTCCCCCCCCCCCCTTTTATAACAATGGGCATTATGATAGTGATATATTATCATGCAGACGTTTATTAAATAAATAGCTTTCTGCGATCTACACGATTTTGTAGGGAATTAAAAGTAATGATGACAGAATATGAACACATCTGGAACAGAAAAACAATACATTAATATAGCAACAGGAGTGTGTGGTTTATGTGGGGTAACTGTTATTTAATAAGCAAGGATTTCCTGCAGGTCTCAAGAAGTATGGGAAATAGGGTGGTGCCCACATTTTTAAATAACTAACGACATATTTTATGGATGTGCAGTGTCACACCAGACCGCCGCGTATTTTGTTCGTTAAATAACAGTTCCTGGTACCCATAGTCAACTTCAATAAATGTTTGTTTGTGGAAGTATCATCATCATCATCATCATCAAGTACCGGGCCTGTTGGTGTAGGTGATCATGTCTCTCCACAACTTTCGATCTCGGCAGCTATTTATCATTTCTCTTGTTGACCTTCTGCCAAGTCATTCTCTTAAGCTGTCTGGTATTTTCTCTCTGTGCTTCCCTCTATCTCTTCGTCCCTCAATTTTCCCAGTTGTTACAATATATTCCAGTTGTTCTCTTATCATTACATGGCCAAAAAATGATGATTGTTTCTTCCTAATATTGGAAATTAGCTCTCTTTTTGCTTTGACCTCTTTCAGAACATTTTCATTACTCTTCTTAGCTGTCCATGGTATTCTCAAAATTCTTCTATAAAACCACATTTCTACAGACTCCAGTGATGTCCTTGTCAGTTGTCCTATTGTCCATGATTCACATCCATATGTTAAGATTAGCTCTACATACCATTTAAGAACTCTTTTTCTTGTTTCTACTGTCAAAAATGGATTGCATAGTATCTTCCTCATTTTCTGGAAAGCTGCTTTTGCCTGAGCCATTCTGCATCTCACCTCTTTTGTACATCTTCCGTCTGAGGTCAACAAAGTTCCCAAATATTTAAATTCATTTACCTGTTTTAATATTGTTCCACTTGTCTTTATTTTGCACTAAAGTGATGTGTTTTTCTTTGCTGTTACCATTACTTCCGTCTTTTTATTATTAAGGCTGAGTCCTTTATTTTCGCTTTCTTTTACTATAATGTCCAACATTTCTTGCAACTAATTTTCACTCTTAGCGATTAATACTGTATCATCAGCATACCTTAGATTATTTATATTATGGCCTCCAATTCCTCATCAAGGCCAGCTCCTTGTCGTGGGGATGGGGCTTAACAGTCACCAGGGACTGAAAACTAAGACTGGCCAGGCCCTCCTACAACCGAGCAAGACCACAGTCTGCTCTAGCAAGTTCAAGTGCTGAAGTCGGAGGCAACCAGCCAAAAGGCGAACAACAATCAGGATGCCACGCACTCAACGCAAATGGAAGTATGTCTATAACCGCAAATCGATATGGCACTCACCCTGTGATGGACACTCAGGCAGGTGCAGCGCCGGGCCCTCAGCCTCGAAAGGACCCAACCTCTATTACTGAATGTCCTTCTCAACCGCTCTGTGGAGTCAGGGGGCGAGAGAATAGAGCTACTGGCCAATCCAAAATAAGACCACTAAAAATAATGCACTGGAATGCTGAAGGCATCAACAGCAAAAGAGATGGGTACAGTAAAAAGATAGAA
Source organism: Megaustenia siamemsis (assembly GCA_032433765.1). NCBI lineage: Eukaryota > Metazoa > Mollusca > Gastropoda > Stylommatophora > Ariophantidae > Megaustenia > Megaustenia siamemsis. The sequence goes on along the minus strand of JAVIAB010000092.1, from coordinate 46,988,432 downwards.
TTAGAAAACATCCTGCATGAAGAACAAATAAGCATATGCTGTTTGCAGGAAACCCATCTAAACAATGACATAGCCTTGAAGATTAGGGGATACCAGTGCTACCGATCTGACAGAAAAAACAGACAAAAGGGCGGAATACTGACTCTTGTAAGGAACACCATTAATGCATGTCAGATTGAAGTGTATATGGATGGGGCGGAATATCAAATACTGCACCTCAGGACAGGAAAAACAGACTTCCATCTACTTAACTACTACTGTCCGAGTGACCGCCCACTAGCACTAGACACAATTACATTAAAAGAAAGAATAATTGTATGTGGAGACTTTAACAGCCATTCACAGATCCGGGGCTATGAACATATGGACAAGAGAGGTGAAGAGCTTGAAAATTGGCAGGATGACAATGAGCTTATACTATTAAACCAGGCAACAGATCCACCAACATTCTACTCCAGATCATGGCATACCACATCTACACCAGACCTTGCTTTCCATTCACCAGACCTGGATTGGAATATCACACGAATTGTTGGGAAACAACTTGGAGGCAGCGACCACCGACCAGTCTTTTTAGTGATACAAAATAAGGCCATCAGGGAGAGCAGCGCTCTCTCCAGATGGAATTACAAAAAGGCAGACTGGAAAATGTATCAACACTACCCCAGTGTACTGACTAAAGATATAAATACAGATAGAGACATCAACAAAATAGTTGATGAATTCAGTAGACTAATAATACAAGCTGCCAGTGAAACAATACCTAGAGGGGCACGGAAACACTACAAACCATACTGGAGTAGTGAACTAGAGCAACTGCACAATGACATGGAAACATCTCGAAAGCAAGCAGAAAATAACCCTTGCCAAGAACACCACAACAACTACCAGCATGCTAAAGCCAAATTTCAACGGGCTAAACTACAAGCCAGAAGGAGAAGCTGGAAAGAGAAAACAGAGTCCTTGAATCTTGAACGAGACACAAGAAAAGTGTGGAAGCTTGTAAAACAGCTGAATGATGAGGGTACAGAAAGGAACACCAAAATTACACTGAAGAAGGATGGAAACATTCTAACAGGTAAACATGCAGCAAATTACTTTGCAGACTCCTTTGCAAATGACAATAATATTGAAATTAGCCTAGAAAAACGACAAGAGACCCGTTTAAAACAACAAAATGCAAGACAAGAAGAGACCACACATGAAGTCATGGAAACACCCATTACACAAAGAGAGCTAGAGCTGGCAATATCCAAATTAAAAATGAAAAAGTCACCAGGCAATGATGGAGTGTCCAATGAAATGATTAAGAACTTGGGAACTGCAGCTAAAGCAAAACTACTGCAGATCTACAACATTTGCTGGATCACAAGTAGAGTGCCACAGGCATGGAGAGAAGCAATTATGATACCAGTACTAAAGCCAGGAAAAGATGGTTCAATGACATCCAGCTATAGACCAATCAGCCTTTCAAGCTGTTTGTGTAAAACAATGGAACGTATAATCAATCTCAGACTGCAGTGGTACCTGGAAAGTGAAAATCTCCTTGTCGCACAACAAGCAGGCTTTAGACAGTGTTACTCTACCGAAGATCAAGCAACCTATCTTTCCCAGGAAATTGAAGATGGGTTTCAAGAAAAGAAACTGGTACTAGCAGCATGGATAGACCTAAAGAAAGCATTTGATAAGGTATGGAAGGAAGGGCTTTTGAAGAAACTGAGAAATTATGGAGTAAATGCCAGGATGTACAAATGGGTCAACGCATACCTGCATAACAGGAGAGCCAGAGTGCAACTGGATGGTCTTAAGAGTAAGAAGATCTTATTGGCCAGGGGTTTCCACAGGGAGGGGTACTATCTCCAACACTTTTTCTGATCTACATCAATGACCTAGTTACTGATCTACCACATGGCATCAAACTGGCAATGTATGCAGATGACTTGGTGATGTGGTGCACAGAGGAGTATGCAACAGTGGCCTCCAAATTGCTACAAAGAGCTATGAATGAACTGAATTCATGGACAAATAGATGGTGTATCAGCATCAATAAAGACAAATGCAGTACTACACTTTTCACACTCTCCCCAAAACAAAAAGCAGGAGCCATCTACATAAACAATGAGCCTGTGAAAGAAGACATACAAGCTACATATCTCGGAGTTACAGTTGATAACAAACTATCTTGGAAACAGCAGATAAATAAGGCAACCCAAAAAGCAAGGAGGAAATTGGCTATTCTAAGAAAGTTGTGTGGAACCACATGGGGTGCGAGTGGGAAAATACTCAGTAAAGTTTACCAACAGAGTATACGCCCACATTTAGAATATGGATCATCCGCATGGTGCTCAGCATCAAACACCACATTGCAAGAACTGGATAAAGTACAAAACCAGGCACTTAGGGTCATCACAGGATCAATGAAATCAACACCAATATTGGAGATGGAGAAATTGTGGAGGATACCAGCACTGAGAGAACGGAGAGACACAAAGGTGCTGATACATGCAGAAAAATTTGTATGCATGCCGAGACATCCAATGAAGGTCAGATTCCAAAATCTTGCATTGGGACGACTTAAGAGAAGCAGCTTTATCCACCAAGCCAAGCGTATTAGTAGACAAACACCAGACATGCCAAGAGTTGTTAAACCCCTTCTGCCCATACCAGAACAGACTCCCTGGACAGATGAATCAGGATTATCAGTTCAAATACGGACAGAAGTGAAAGGAATAGTCGACAAAGAGGAACAAAATAGTCTACAGCGAGAAACAATAACTCTCAGTTTCCTGGATGAAGAATACCCACAAGACCTATGGATCCGTGTGTACACAGATGGATCAGCACAGAATGCAGTAAAGAATGGGGGAGCAGGTGCATATACAGAGTACCCAAATAACACTAGGGATATGAATAAAATAGCAACAGGGAAATATTGTCACAATTACGATGCAGAAATACAAGCAATAAAGTTGGCAATAGAAAAACTGCTGAACAGTAATCTTAGCCCACAGCCTGTAGTGTTTTTGACAGATGCAAGATCAGTACTCCAGGCACTACAATCCAGAAAATTACCACATCAGCAAACCTTATTGAATGAACTCTGCAAGCACCACAGGGTTGCCCTGCAGTGGATCCCGTCTCACTGTGGAATACCAGGAAATGAGAAAGCAGATCAGTTGGCAAAGGAAGGTTCAACAGGCACACAACTAGGTACACCAGTTACATCATAAGAAACAGATAATCAAATCAATCAGAGGACCACAAGCCCCAAATCAGGATGCCTTTCATAATATGAATAGATATGAACAAGTTATCATTATACGCCTAACAACAGGACACAATCGACTCCATAGTCACATGTATACAAAATTCAAGATCGGCACATCAACTACTTGTACATGTGGACAGGCACCCCAGACTGCTGAACACATACTTCAAGACTGCACTGAATATAGTAGACTGAGGAAAATCCATTGGCCCATAGATACAACACTACAGACAAAACTATATGGGCCACTGCAAGAATTACAAAAGACAGTAAAATTCATACAGGAAACGACATTGCTGATATAGACAATACTTCGAGCGAACGAAAGATAGATAGACCTCCAATTGTTATTCCAGGCATGGCCCTTATGGATCTTAAAATAATTTCACTATAAATATTAAACAAATTTGGTGACAGCACACAACCTTGTCTAACACCCTGTTATATTTGTTGAAACATTCCCAATTGGTTTCCAGTTCTTATGGCCGCTGTTTGTTGCCAGTACATGTTCTTTATTATTCTTAGATCTTTGCTGTCTACGTTTATGCTTTCTAAAATTTGATTATATCTCGGTGCTTTACTTTGTCAAATGCTTTGGTATAATCTATGAAACATAGGTTTAGATCTGTTTTCACCTCTATTGCTCTTTCTACTAAAGATCTTATAATGTATATGGCATTGCTCGTTCCTTTACCTCTAACAAAACCACACTGTTCATCGCTAATTTCTGGACTGATTTTGTTTCGCACTCTTCGCATGATTATTCTTAGTAATACTTAGTCATGTGACTCATAAGGCTTATTGTGCGGTGATCATCGCATTCAATCGCACCAGACATCTTTGTTAGGGCTATAAATATTGATTTGAGCATGTCGTCTGGTATATATCTGTTATTGTAAGTATCATTCAATATTTTTGTTATTATTTCTATTCCAAATCACCCATGGCTTCAATCTCTTCTTTAGTTATATTATCTGGTCCAGGAGCCTTTCCTGCTTTCATATTGCGCAAGACATCTTCCACTTTTTTTGGAGTATTTCTGGTCTTTCCCCATTATCCTTAACATTTACTTCTGTTCGTCCATCATTATAAAGATCTTTAATGTATTCTGTCCATCGTTCCCTTATGCTTTCCTGTTCAATCAAAAATTTTCCTTCCTTTGATCTTAAACATCCCGTTTTTTATTACGTTTTTTTCTTTCTGTTAATTCTTCAGTTTGTTTGTATATAATGACATCACGTTTTTGTTGCGTTTCAATCTCAATGCATCTCTGTTTTCGCCATGCTTCTTTTGCTTCATTGCATTTTATTACAATTTCTTTATTTAATCTTTTATACTCATCTTTGTTATCCTTATTTCTTCTTCTTGTATCCATTAACTATAAAATGACATCTGTCATCCATTTCTTTCTTGAATTTGTCCTCACTGGTGATATAAACTCTTTTGATGTTTGTTGCATTGATTCTTTTAGTATTTCCCACTGTTCATCAATGCTTTGTATCTTCTCTATTGAATTGCACCGGTTCTGAATTGTGATATTATATTTGTCTTGTAACCTCTTGTCTGATTTAAGTAAACCTGTCATCCATTTCTTTCTTGAATTTGTCCTCGCTGGTCGTATGAACTCGTTTGATGTTTGTTGTATTGATTCTTTTAGCATTTCCCATTGTTCATCAATGCTTTGTACCTTCTCTATTGCATTGTACCGGTTCTGAATCGTGATGTTATATTTTTCTTGTAACCTCTTGTCTGATTTTAGTAAATCTAAATTTAACTTGATGTTAACTGAGGCTTGTTTTGTTGTTTTTAATTTTGCTCTAAGCTTTCCCACAACTGGTACATAATCAATATTGCAATCTGCCCCTGGTCTAGTTTTCACACACACCAGACTGTTTCTAAATCTATTGCTTATTATTATGTAATCAATCTGATTACGTGCGTTGTCTCCTGAGCTTTTCCATGTCCACACACGTCTTCGATGTTGCTTAAACCAGGTGTTTCCTATCATCATGTTGTGTGTTCTTGCCCAGTTAATAAGCTTGTTACCTCTTTCATTTCTCTCCCCTAAGCCATAATGACCAGCTACTTCCTCAAGTCTTTCCTTTGCTAATTTTGCGTTGAGATCCCCTAGAACTACGGTGTTTTCATATGGTTTGCATTCACGAAGTGCATCATTTAACTCGAAGTAAAATTTATCAACTGTTTCTTCTAGACTGTCTGCTGTTGGTGCATAAACTTGTATGAGGTTTATATCTATTGACTTTTCATTTAATTTCACTAAAAGGACTCTGTCAGATACTGGGTAAAAGCCTTTCACTGTTTTGGCACTTTCTGCATCCAAGATGATACCTACTCCTCTTTGGTGTTCAGTACCTCCAGAATATATTAATTTATGTTCATCAGAATATATCTCCCCTGATCCGTTGTATCTCATTTTGCAAAGTCCCAATAAATGTAAATCCATGCTTCTCATTTCATGTTAGATGTTTTCAAGTTTACCCTTGTGCACGAGTGTTCTCACATTCCAAGTACCTATCTTTAGAGTCTGTTTTTATTTTGTTTACAGTAGCGTGGTGACAATCGGGTATCATCTATAGCACATGATGTCCCCTACCGAACGGGGTATTCCATTGGAATCCCCCCTTAACGTTGTTGTCGTTATTTCTATTGTTGTGTCGATTCATGATTGTACAAAGAAGTTACGACGGTGGTTTTCTGTTGCCTTCCGTCGGTTTGTTTACGGTTGGCTCCTTTAGCCTTTGACTAAAAAGTCTCACCCACAAGGCAGTGGGGTTGTTTTACTTCAGGTTACCCTCTCTTAGCCTTTAACTCTCCCAAGTATACCTGCAAGACAGCAGGTTGTACTGTCTACTGCATACAGTAGCAGGTAAAATTACCCGACCTGACCAAACAATTATTACATACGTATATTTATTAAGGAGATTCAAAACGACGTAAAGCTGAAAGTGGTTGCTACTGCCTGCGTCAGTGAAAACACGAACCTGTTAAGGTCACACGTCCTCGGGGTAGTTCTGGTAACAGACTAACTATAGTCTTGACAAGCAAGTAGAAGGGAGGGTACTCTTCGTTAAGTAAAAGCAAATAAAGAAACAAACGAATGAGCTCCCCATTCTGAAGGAAAAACATGCATTTGCTTAAATCAAGTTGGTTCTATCGGCACAGATATCGTATTTCTCTGGAAAACACGACCTAACGCAGCTCTGGCCATTTAGCTTTTTTTTTTTTTTTTTAAATTTACGTTCAAGGCAAGGAATTAACTGTCCAGACAATACAAACATCAAACATGTTTGATTAGAATCCACTTACAAGTACTCTCCTAACGCCGTCGTACTTAGCTTTCTTTCTCTCATCATTCTCTCCCTCTCTCTTTCTCTCTCTCTTTCTCTGTTTACAATTTGTTTATCATTCACTTCATTACAAATTTAAACTGTTACTAAACGCAAAAACTGTACAATTTAGTTCAAAAGACACAAGGAAAATCGCGGAGAAAGTGACTTCTAGACTATGCTATGCATATGGGGGAAAAAAAAAGAATAAAAGTGACGCATGAGAACTTTAAGATAGGACCAGAGATGGACTGAGAGTCGATAAGGATGTAAAAAAGCACGACAGATGAAGATGAGAAATAGTCTTTCACATTAAAGCCACGAGAAATAAAGATTAACAAAGAGCCTTTCACATTAAAGCCACGAGAAATAAAGATTAACAAAGAGCCTTTCACATTAAAGCCACGAGAAATAAAGATTAAGAAAGAGCCTTTCACATTAAAGTCACGAGAAATAAAGATTAAGAAAGAGCCTTTCACATTAAAGCCACGAGAAATAAAGATTAAGAAAGAGCCTTTCACGTTAAAGCCACGAGAAATACAGATTAAGAAAGAGCCTTTCACGTTAAAGCCACGAGAAATAAAGATTAAGAAAGAGCCTTTCACGTTAAAGCCACGAGAAATACAGATTAAGAAAGAGCCTTTCACGTTAAAGCCACGAGAAATACAGATTAAGAAAGAGCCTTTCACATTAAAGCCACGAGAAATACAGATTAAGAAAGAGCCTTTCACATTAAAGCCACGAGAAATAAAGATTAAGAAAGAGCCTTTCACATTAAAGCCACGAGAAATACAGATTAAGAAAGAGCCTTTCACATTAAAGCCACGAGAAATACAGATTAAGAAAGAGCCTTTCACATTAAAGCCACGAGAAATACAGATTAAGAAAGAGCCTTTCACATTAAAGCCACGAGAAATACAGATTAAGAAAGAGCCTTTCACATTAAAGCCACGAGAAATACAGATTAAGAAAGAGCATTTCACATTAAAGCCACGAGAAATACAGATTAAGAAAGAGCCTTTCACATTAAAGCCACGAGAAATACAGATTAAGAAAGAGCCTTTCACATTAAAGCCACGAGAAATACAGATTAAGAAAGAGCCTTTCACATTAAAGCCACGAGAAATACAGATTAAGAAAGAGCCTTTCACATTAAAGCCACGAGAAATACAGATTAAGAAAGAGCCTTTCACATTAAAGCCACGAGAAATACAGATTAAGAAAGAGCCTTTCACATTAAAGCCACGAGAAATACAGATTAAGAAAGAGCCTTTCACATTAAAGCCACGAGAAATACAGATTAAGAAAGAGCCTTTCACATTAAAGCCACGAAAAATGCAGATTAAGAAAAAAATCTTGCTCATTAAAGCCACAAGAAATGCAGATTAAGAAAAAATCTTACTCATTAAAGCCACGAGAAATGCAGATTAAGAAAAAATCTTACTCATTAAAGCCACGAGAAATACAGATTAACAAAGAGTAAAAGTAAAGTAAAGTACCCCCCGTCACGCCAAGTGGCGTATAGGGAAATATGGTGTTAGTGACCCTATATTTTACAGACCTTCAGCACATGCTTTTTGGGGTAATGTGGTCGGTATTACGCCCGTGCTGTTTTACTTTCCCAGAAAAAATCCGGTACCCATTTAAGGCTGGGTGAACCCGGAGCCGTCGGTTGGGATCGAACCCTACCCCTTGTCCGTAGTAGTCCAGTTCACTAACCACTGAGCTATCGCGGCTCCTACTAATTTTTAGGGAATTAGTAAAACCCAGGTGTCCTCGCCAGGGTACGAACCCCGGCTGTTGCCGTGGTAAGCCAACCGCCTATCGATTGCGCTAACCGGACACCCATTAACAAAGAGTCTTTCACATTAAAGACACGAGAAATACAGATTAAGAAAGAGTCTTGCTCATTAAAGGCAGGTGGACATTAAAAAAAAACAAACGACATTTTATATATATATATATATAAAACTTAGTGTGAGGATAAGATACTAACTTTCAAATTTACTTTACAATTTACCCATTTCTTCAATACTTTTAAAATAAAGAATGTATTTATTTAGCACAGTGAGTTTATATCTCTAGATAAAAGTTGCACAAACTACAGTATGAAAATTAACACAGCAAAAACAGAGGCTATGAGAATAAGCAAATTAAGACACACATTAAACATTAAGATCAAAGATAAAGAAATAAAACAAGTAGAAGAATTCAAGTATTTGGGCACAATGTTCACAGAAGATGGAAAACTAGACAGAGAAATTGACATGAGAATACAAAAAGCGAATGCTGTCACATACCAGTTTTCACCATTGCTAAGACATCCAAACATTTCTATGCCAGCTAAACAACAAATGATAAATAGCATTTTCATACCAACTTTGTGCTATGAAAGTCAAACATGGACCCTTTCTAAATCACAATTAAGAAAGATCAATACATGTGAGATGCGATTCTTGAGAAAAGTAACAAACACAAGAAGAAATAGAATACCAAATGAAACCATAAGAAAAATGGTAGGAACAAAACCCTGCCAAGAATATATAGAATAACAACTTAAATGGTTTGGCCACCTGGTCAGAATGAATCCTCACCATTCACTATCAAGGGCGTTCTTTTCGAGAATGCATGGAAAAAGACCAAGAGGAAGACCCAGAAGAAGATGGATAGATGCAGTGACAGAGACATGTAACAACAAAGGAAAATCACTAATTCAGACAATTCGAGCAGCTCAAGAACGACAAATGATATAAACCACTACACCTTTTAGGTATCAGTGAAAAGAGAAAAGAAAAAGAAGTAGAATTTCAAGCACCATTTCTTACAGTGCTTTAAAGATCTCAGTTTTTGAGCTGATAGGTCAGCGACGTTCCGTCTAGTCTTTGATTGTATTTCATTACTTTAAATGCCATGTGCCTTAAACGCTGCTCGAGTCAGTTTTGCAGAAGACGTGACAGAATTAAAATGCTGTTTGAAATTAGACACCCGACACATCATAATTCTGGCTACATTGCCTTAAAATGTGTGGATACTGAAAAACAAATACTGGAAGTAACGTCTCCATATTCTTGATATGTTGAGGTGCATGTCGGGATTATTTATTCCTCAATTGCGCTGAGAGAGCAGTGACTAGAGGATACAAGTATCATTTTCTTTTTTTTACAGCTTTATCTCCCAAACCCCCCAAAAAATAAATAAATAAAATAAAATAAAATTTAAAAACATAATTCAAATTGAAGAAAAGGAATAATTAATTCGGAAAAAAAAACGTGCGTCATAAAAATCAACAAACAACGAAACATGTATAATTTATTAATGAAATTTATCGTTTTACTTCCACAGTTTTTTTTCCCCATCTCCGCCTTCTCCTAACCTTGCTGGAATTAAAACTAATATAACCGGAAGTGCTCTGGTAGAAGGGAATGCTTGGTCCGTGTGGCATTTCAGAAGATGTAATAAAAACAGACATAGATGTATCTAAAAAGATATTTTATAAATGGCGTGTGTAGGATGAGGGTGAAAATAGAATGCAGGAGACACAGATATACACCCACGATCACACATGCACACACATACACGCACATATAGAAAGAGAGAGTTGAAGGAGTGAGTGGGAGGAAACTTGAGAAAGAAAAAAAGAAAGAAAAAAGATAGAGAATATGGAAGAGATGAAGAAGGAGCAGACAGATGACATAACAAACACACTCAGAGTGAGAGAGAGAGAGTGAGAGAGAGAGAGAGAGAGAGAGAGAGAGTGAGAGAGAGTGAGAGAGAGAGAAAAGTTAGAGAAAATAC